>VDFB02326250.1:0-124142 GCA_007258455.2 Sequoia sempervirens | reverse complement strand
TGTTGCTAAGGTCTTGGTTACATCATGCCAAAATACTTAGAATCTTATCGAAACATGGGATCAAATTGTCATAGTTTTAAATAACACAATCTATTCTTCCAACTATGATCAAGACCGAGATATCAAGTGGCTTTGTCTATGATAAGGATATCAAATATTTGTGCATAATTACATCTACTATAATTGATTGAGGATATTAATCCATGTGCAAGATCCAATTGCTTATCTCATTGTAAATTTCAAGAGTGTATTATATATGGAAACTTATTTAGGGAGTTGAAATGCACTACCCTTACAATATTAGATTATGTGTTCAAATAGGCACAATTAGTAGAAGAAAAACTTGTTTCTCAATCACGAGCATCTCAACCTTCCTTTTGTATATAATTACTACCAAATCCATGACTTCTTTTCCATAAAAAATGGCTTTCTTGATGATGAAATCATAAAAAATGACATAAGTTCTTGGTTATATAGAGATGACGAATAAATGTACCATGCTTTTTCAAAGAGACCTATCACAAGGCACTTATACTGTGTAAGAATATGGGCTACAAAGGAAAGATATCAAGATTACATGAACAAGGTCCTCTTGAACCAATAATTATCAAGGCCAACCATCAAATATTTGGTTTAGGATACATGCCTTTAGTGGAAGCAACAAAACCTCTGATATTGTGGTAGGAGCCTTTCCTATTACTAAATGTGTCAAGTGATAGGGCTTCAAAGACTCCTTCATTGAATTTACCACCCTCTTCAATAAGATAAACATTTATACCATTACACCTTCCACCAATCTTCCCTTTATCCATCCAAAACTCATTTCTTGGGACCATCAAGATCCTTTTACTTGGGAAATATTCCAAAATGACAAAGCTATAACTAAGTTAATGGAACTTCGTGAACGTTTTCCAACCAATGACCACAAACAAGGTTTTAATATAGAACTAGATTCAATAACTTATTTCAAGGAATGAGTTGAGTTCCATAGTCTTGAAATCCAAAAACAATCAAAAGAACAATAACATAGAGAAAATAAAAAATTCATATCTCCTAGTGAAATTTTTTTTAGGGAACTATTAGATAGAAATTAATAAGAATAAAAAATGACAAGTCTACTAATGAAAACCTCTTCTAGGAGTCAATAGAAAAGGAACTTGAATTTCCCTTGAAATCTATATATTGGTAGGATGAATCAACAATCCTAGCAAAGGAACAAAAAAAGATCAATCTAGGTGTAGTGTTGAAAAATGTACACCTTTACATTTTCACACTATGTTTGCATCCTCTTAATTAATTGGACTTAATTAAGCATTTAATTTGCCCAATTATACATTCACAAGCCTAATTATTATTTTTTTTCCAAAAGAGAAACCACATTTAATTAATGCCTACATTGAATTTAACATCTTGGAAATTGAGTGTCCTAGATTTTGGTCCTAAAGGGCGAATGGGCCCCCCTTAAGTCTTGAAACCCAATTTTTATTATATTTTTCATAGTATTTTTGTGTGCAACATGTTTTCTAACCTAAAATGATGCAAAATGAATGAAATGCAAAGAAAGAACAACACAAAACAACACCTCAAGATTAGCCTAGTTAAACTTGAACAAAAAAAAGAAAAATAGAATGAGTTAACTTGTCCAAGTTGATCAGTTGGTTGGCCTTGTTGATTCGTTCGATTGTCTGCTCCTAGATCGATTTCGACAACATAACGACTTTTTGTAGCTTGATTTGGATGCAAGGATGAAGGGTTTTTGATGTGGATGCAAGATGGTTAGCTTGAAAGATGGAGATGATGAGTGTTTTAGATTAGGGTTGGATGAGAAGAGATTGTGAAGAATGTGTGAAGGAGAGCCAAAATGTGCATGAGATGGTTAGAATGGTTAGGGTTGCAAAATGGCTAAGTGTTAGTCATTTAGCAAGGGAGATTCAAAATGGAGGGTGGAGATTGAAAGAGGGAAAAAGATCAAGGGATAAGACGAAGAGTTGACCAAAGGAATTAAAAATTCCTTTTTAATGTGCATGGGGATGATAAAAGGAATTAAAAATTCCTTAGAAACCTTGGATGAATAAAATGGAATTTAAAATTCCATTGGGAAGGACATGGGATTGTAAATGGAATTAAAAATTCCATGAGAGAACCTTGGGAAGACAAAAAGGAATTAAAAATTCCTTGGGGGATGAGAGAGGAATTAAAAATTCCTAGGGAGATGGGAGATGAATTAAAAATTCCTCAAAAAGACCTTGGGAAGACAAAAAGGAAAATTAAAAATTCCTTGGGGGATGGGGAGAGTTGACTAAAGGGGTTGATTAGACTAGCTAATCAATGATTAGAGGACAGTTAGGTGGCTAATGAAGATTAGGAACCAACTTTTAAAAGTTGGAGGATGTGACACATCCTAATCATCAATTATACATGTGTAAACCCCTAATGATGGGATT
Source organism: Sequoia sempervirens (assembly GCA_007258455.2). Taxonomy (NCBI): domain Eukaryota; kingdom Viridiplantae; phylum Streptophyta; class Pinopsida; order Cupressales; family Cupressaceae; genus Sequoia; species Sequoia sempervirens. Next base: position 121,698 of record VDFB02326250.1, on the reverse strand, counting down.
AAGAGGTGGATTAGGATTAGGTGGATGGATGGGAGATAAAGGGAATTAAATAAATGGATTATTTATTTAATTCCTTGAAGGAAAGGAATAAAGGGGTAAGGAAATTAATTATTTAACTAAATACCTTAGGGAGTCAAAGGACTTTGGGGGTATTAATTAAATAATAGTAATATTACTTAATTGATGTAAATAAGAGGATATTTAGATGAAAAGGGATAAATTTGGATAAATGTAAGTGTCCAAATTTAGGTGTTTACATTTTTCTCCTCTTTGAGATGGTGTTACGAAGTAGCATCATTTCAAAGAAGATTAAAATATAGCACTAGGAAGAAGATGTTAGATTGGGAAAGATGCCCCAGTCATCAAAGGAGTGACTAGGAAGAAGAATGATGGGAGTGAAGATGAAGATTAGGGATTAAGGATGCCCCCTCGAAAGGACATGCGGGTTCAAGAGAACATGGGTGTGCTCTCGAAATGGATGAGACGATGAAAGGGTATATGAGGAAGATGATGCAAATCAATGGATAAGAGAGGATTATAAGCGATAGGAGATTGGGAGGCACAAATGGATTTATGGACAAAGGTGATGTTGCCCCTAGTTGAAAGCTACAAGCCAAAATGGGTTGATGATGGATGGAGCATTGTCGATGAGGGAATAATATATCCTAGAACAATGAAAAAGGATAGGGAAGGATACATCCCGATGATGATAATGAGAGTGTTGTTGATGAGGGAAGGATACATCCCGATGATGATAATGAGAGTGTTGTTGATGATGGAAGGATACATCCCAAAACAACACAAAAGGATAGGAATGATACATCCCAATGATGATGATGATGAGAGTGTTGTTGATGAGGGAAGGATACATCCCAAAACAACACAAAAGGATAGGGAAGGGTGCATCCCGATGATGATGATGATGGTGATGATTGGGTCAAGGCCTATAGCAAGGTTGGGAATAATACCAAGGATGAGTAGATGATTTTTGCAAGAGTGAATGGATTAGGATTGGATGGAGAGGTGAGATGGTTGAAACAAATGAAAATGATGGAGGAAAAGATGATTAGAATAACCAATCTATATTATTCTAAGAAGATAAAAAATAAGATGAAATGATGAGGATTGATGAAAAGATGCTTAGAATAACCAATCTATATTATTCTAAGAAGGTTGAAGAGATGATGATATGATGAGGATGGAAGAGAAGATAGTTGAGGGATGAAAACATATAGGATAGATAGATGAGGAGAGTGATCAAGGATAAATGGATAGTAACCAAATCAAGTAGGTTAATTGTTATGCGTTATGCTACCATGTAATGAGCGCTTAATTTGATATAGCATGAGATACCATGCACCAGGGTATGAGGAACCGAGGTGACTTCACATCACATGCATGTGATTGACACAAAAAATGAGGAGGCTATCCCAACACCCCAAAGTCACGATGACTTTGGTCAGGCCAGGCATTGGGATAACCACAAGCATAAAGGATCATGCCCCAATGTAACACAAGACCGCAGAGATCTTGGTGGGTACTACATGGGACAACCAAGCATACAACAACAAACAAAAAGATCAAGATATGTCCCTATGTTTACCATTCAAAGCACACCATGATATGATGGATGAAGGCGACCTTGACAAGAAAGCAATCAATTTAAAATGTCCTTTGCCATAGGATCAAAAGGTGGGTGGGATTGATGCGGTCTGATGAGGAAGGATGCATCCTGTTAAGAACAAAGATGGAGACTAAACGAAGAGATCGACATGACTCAGGATACTTGAAACCAATTGAATCTCGTGATACTAGTGGATCTCGTTTATGAAGAACCAGCTAGATAGAGACATACTTGACAACATGACATGAGACACAAGACACAAGACACAAGACTAACACACCCTAAAGATCTAGGGACTCGGGGGCTGATCAAAGATTAGCCTTGCCTATGTGAAAGCGCAAAGCCCTCATAGTTCAATAAAATACCATGGATAAAAGCGAAAAGAGGACAAAGATTGGACGAAAAAAAGTCTTGGGGGCTGATCAAATGATCAACCTTGCCTACGTGAAAGTGTAGGGGCAACGTAGTTCGACAGAAAGCTAACGACCGACCATGGATAAAGGACATGATGAGATGACCAATGATAAGTGGATAAAATGTTGAAACTGATATGATGAGACAAGATAAACCTAGTGGATTGGATAGGATGATGGTGATTGCACGAAGCTTAGGGATGGGATAGTTTTCCAAATCATCAAAAGATGAACTGGGAGGATGATACGATGGAGAGATGAGTGATGAGCAGTAACAGGAGGTTGGAAAGATGTGCGAAAGAAGTGGGAGTGATGGCGATGAGATAGATGGCATTGGATTGCATTGAAAGTAGCCGATAGCTAGATACCAATGACAAGGGATGATGAGATGGGATGAGGATAGAGATGAATGGATAGGGAGATAAGGATGGGGGATGGAAGGGATTGTTTGGATAGATAGGAATATAAGGATGGGGAGATGGAAGGGATTGTTTGGATGGGTAGGAGGATAAGGATAGGGAGATGGAAGGGATGTAATGGATGGATAGAGGGATAAGGATTTGGATGAGGAAAATGTGATTGGATGGATAGATGGGAAGGTAAGGATTTGGAAGATGGAAGGGATTGCTATGATGGATGGATAGAGGGATAAGGATGGGGAGATGAAAGGGATGGTGTGGATGGATAGGGAGATAAGGATGGGGAGATGGAAGGGATGTTGTAATGGATGGATAGAGGGATACAAATTTGGATGAGGAAAATGTTACTGGATGGATAGATGGAAAGGTAAGGATTTGGAAGATGGAGGGGATGACATGATGGATGAATGATGTCTCCAAGGACTATGTCACAAAGGAAGTAGATGTACCCACTCTAGATATGTCATGTATGATGAGGCAGAAGGGATGAAAGATGAGTGGATGGGAAGATAAAGGGTATAAATAGAGGAGTTGGGATAGGATGGGTGGATGAGGGAGGAAAATAGATGTAGATAGGATGCATGGATAAGGAAGGGAGACTGATGGTAGCGTGATGGGTGGATAGGGAAGGTAGATGGATGTGGATAAGGATTAGGATAGTGTATTGGTGAGGGGAATGTATGCCAAGAGGTGTCCAAAGTATGTATCTATGTTTTCCCCTATCTATATCAAGGTCACAAGAAGGATGGAGGGGTTGGAGATAAATGGGATATGATGGGTAGGATGTGGGAGACAAGTTGGATGGAGGAGATGGATGAAGGGGAGGCGTAGTAGGAAGCTTCCCCCAAGTGTGGAAAGAGACAGATTGGGAAGTTATACAAGACACCTATTTTCTAGGTTTTCATCATGGTACTTATCCAAGGTGCTTGTTTTCCAAGTTTTCACCATTGGATGAATTATTTCTCTTTTTTTTTTTTTGTACTTATGGGGATTTTTTGACTTTTTGGATTTTTGGATGGTATGCGGATGGAGATGGATAAGGATAGAGATGTGGATAAGCGGATTTAGAAGATATGTGATAAGGATATGGATGAAGGATTCAAGCATCGAGTTCCAGACCAGGTATTAAAAGCCCATGTGTGAAATGACTATTGGATGTTGGTACAACCTTATTAGGATAAATGGGTTATGCAATATAATGGATTAAAGGGATTTGATGTGGGAGATATGTGGGATAATGGATGGGATGTTGGAAATTTTATGGATGGAATGATGGGGTGGATGTGTGATGGGGAAATGTTTTCAGGACCAACATCGGCGCATATGGTGGTGGATGTGAAAAGATAGGAGGATTAATGGATGGATGATGTGGGGATAATGGAGGAGATGGGATAGTGAATTTTGGGACATAAGGAGCCAAAATAGATTTAGGAGATGGAGGATGTGTATGATTAGCTTTTGGATTAGCAACTTCGGATGTTGTTACAGATTTTTCATTTGAAGGCATGGCATCTTTTTTCTTTGGGATCCACATGGTTTTGATTTTTGCTTTGGTGGGCCTTTGTGGCCGGTGGATTTGATTTGGATTTGGGATTTTAATTTTCTTTTCTTCAACATTTCCTTTAGAGGGGACATGTGGATCTTTAGATTCATGTGGATGTTTAGATTTATGCATTTTTACTTTGGCATCCAAAGCGATTTTAATAACAATGGAATGGGTGCGAGGAGATGGATGATGTGGAGGAAACATGAATGGAGTGATGGAGGTAGGATTTTGGAGATGATATGTGGATGGAGGAAGTGTAGGTACATGCCTTTGTTGATCTTGATTAGGGAAAATGAGAGTGGGATGTTTATGATGGGTGACATGGATAGGTGATGGATGGATAAAAGGATGAATAGGATGGGATGGAAGAGGTGATTTTGGGATATAAGGGCCCAAAATGGACTTAGTACGTGGGGGATGCATGACGGTGGATGGAGGGACATAAGGACCCAAAATAGATGGAGTATATGAAGGATGGGAGATGGTGGATGGAGGGATGTAAGGACCCAAAATGGATTCAGAAGATGAAGGAGGAATATGGATGGTTGTTTTGAGGTGATACGATGGATGGGGGATGGCGGCGAATGCTTGAGTGGAGTGACGGGAAGAGCCTATTATTATTTTGGAGGCTCGTTGAGGACGGATAGAGGTTGTACCAACATTTTTTGATTGTGAGTCTTGAGAGATATATCCAAGACCTTGTGTACGCGAATTTTCTTTCACGTGGATAGGCTCTAAAATACCTTGCTCATGAAGGCTTAAACCTTTTCCTTGATAGTTCATGCTTTTGAGCATTTGATTTATGGTAGGATGCTTGTTACTTTGGAAACCACCATGGGTGAATGTAAGAGTACCGAGGGGATATAAAAGTGATGTGGGGATAGTAGGGTTAGGTTTCGATGGAGGATCATGGGATGGATATGATAGGTTAGCAGCATCTTGATTAGGAGGAGTGAGTGGTAAGGGATCAGAAGAGGGGTGAGGTGATATGATAGGATCTGGAGTTGTGGCAGTGGGTGATAAGGTCTCATGTGATGGAGTGATTGGATCTTGAGTGTCTAGGGGATCATGGGATGGAATGGATGGAGAAATGTGATCTTGAGATGGACTAGATGGGATGGTAGGATCTTGATTTGGAGAAGGGAATATGCTAGTATGCTTTGGAACAAGCTCTTGGCAGGACTCATCTTGTGTGGGTGGCATGAGGATGGAATGTTGGAGGGACTCCTCAAGTGGGGGAGATGGGAGGATGGGAGACTCGTGTAATTTGTGGGAATGGATTTCAGTGATACTACGAGTGGGAGGAGTGGATTGGATTTGGGTATCTTGGATGGATTGGGTGGATCTAGGAGTAGAAGATGGTGATTGGGTTTGGTTATCTTCGATGGGTTCGGTGGTTCTAGGGGTAGGAGATGGGGGTTCAATGGATTTGGTGGGTTTGATGGTTTTAGCGGTTTGGGTGGTGCTAGGGGTAGTAACTGTAATGATAGGTGTGGTATGGAGAAGGGTATCATCACTAGTGACCGTGGATGATGGATTGGGATGGCATGGTTCCATGACTCCAAGATGTGGAGTTGGGGATGTCTTCTTTATCATAAGTCTTTGAAAAAATTCTAGAGTGAGAAACTTTCATATTATGGGCTTAGATGGCGCGGTAGGGGTGGATGAAGGATTATGGATGGGTGGAGGACTAGGATTATGGATTGGTGGATGAGAATTAGATGGGGGAATGGGATTGGATGTAGGACTGGGAGTAGATGGAGGATTAGGACATGGTGGAGTGGAAGATGGAGTGACATAGGAGGATATGGATGGTGGATTAGGACAAGAGGATGTAGCTGGTGGATTTTAGTAGAGGTATTGGGATGGAGGATTTGGTTGGGAAGATCGGGATGGTGGATTAGGATAGGAAGACATGGATGGTGGATTGGGACAAGAGGATGTAGGTGGTTGATTAGGATAAGAAGATGCAAGTGGTGGATTGTAGTAGAGGTATTGGGATAATTAATTAGGACAAAAAGATTGGGATGTCTGATTTAGATAGGTTGATGTAGATGGTGTATTAAGATAGGAAGATGTGGATGTTGGATTAGGATAGGTTGATGGGGATGTAGAATTAAGATAAGAAGGTGTCATTTTTGGATTAGGATGGGTAGATTGGTATGGAAGATTAGGGTATGGGGACATGGATGGTTGATTGGGACAAGTGGATGTGGATGGTGGATTATAGTAAAGATACTGGGATGGTGGATTAGGGCAAGGGGATGTGGGTGTAGGATTAGGAGGGGAAGATTGGGATAATGGATTGTAGTAAGAATATGTGGATGAAGGATTGAAATAGGAGGACGTGGATGGGAAATTATAATAGGGATATTGAGATACTAGATTGGGATAAGAAGAAATGGATGTTGGACAAGAAGATGATGTAGAGGAAGGATATGATGGAGATGCGGGCAAGGAAGATAATGGATGTCCCTTGTCAAAGGTAGCATAAGGAGTGCTAGTAGGTGTGGGCGAAGGCATGATGGAATTGCTTGGGTGAGTGATTGGATTTTGGATTACCCTTGGGGAAAGCTTGCTAGAAATGATAGCATCAAGGGGATCTATGTCATATACCTCTTGATCAACAAGACTCTCATTATCATTGTCAACGTAATTAGGATTTCCCTTGACTACTATTTTTGGTTGCATTGGTGAAGGATGAGGATTCATGATGTTAGATTAGATGGATACGGATTGAAAAGATGGGAATGAATGATTAGAAGGAAAGAAAAGGTGATGAAAGGATAAATAGGATTAATTTGAAGATGGAAGAAGGGGATCTTAAGATTTGTTTTGATATCTGAAGATCTTCGATGGCAATGGACTAAAGCTCAAATCAAGATTTTAGGTTAAGCTCAGATTGGGATTAGATTAAAGATTAGATTGGGATTGGATCAAAGGATATGATGGGATTGATTCTAAACCAAGTTCAGGGATTTAACTAGATGACGTAAGGTGCTGACAATCAAATTTTTCCAGATTTGGAAATTTTGCAAAATTGTCAAATTTTGCCATTTTAGGTAACTTCACATGCATAATGAGAGTCCAGTTTTTTTCTCAAAAAATTCTAAAAACTAAGGTAGGATGAATTTCCAACTAACATCCTAAATCCGAGACATGAGTTTCGAGTTATTAACAGACTTTTCAAAAATTGGAAAAAAACACTAAATTGCAATTTTGACGGTCAAGATGAAAGTTTCAAGCCCCGTAAATGTGTCGAAATGAGGGCCAACCGACTGAGGTTCCATTGGGAATCCACATGCTACCTCATAATGCAACCACTCGTAAAATTCTAGCCCAAACAGATAGCCGAGTCAAAAGTTATGACCTCTGAAAGTTTCTGCATCAAAATCAAAACCCCTAAAACGAAGTCTAGGTGATTGGGATTGATGAACCGATGATGGATATGGAATCTAATGATGTTATAAGATGCACCTGTGTGATTTGATAGATGAAACGATGACTTTCAAAATGTGTTGATGAATGGGAACGATGATGCTGGGAAGATAGATGAAGGTTTGCTTGTTGGGAAAATTCATCTAAATAGGGAGTAGATTCACCCAAATAGGAGGTAGATTCACCCAAATAGAAGGTAGATTCACCCAAACAGGTGATAGGCTCGCCCAAACAAAAGGCATATTTTCCCAAATAGGAGGCAGATTCACCCAAACAAAAGGTAGATTCATCCAAACAGAAGGCAGATGCACCCAAACAGGTGATAGAATCACCCAAATAGAAGGTAGATTCACCCAAACAGGTGACATGCTCACCCAAACATCAGTTATATTTGCCTAAACAGGTGCTAGGCTTGCCCAAACAACAGGAATATTTTCCCAAACAGGTGGTAGGCTCGCCCAAACTAGTGCAAATTCGCCCAAACAGGTGGCAAGCTTGCCCAAACATAAGGTAGGATCGCCTATTCAAGTTGCAGGGTTACCTATTTAGGGTGCAGGGTCGCCTAAATAGGGTGCAGGGTCACCTATTCAGGGTGCAGGGTCGCCTAAACAGGGTGCAAGGTCACCTATTTAGGATGCAGGGTCGCCTATTTAGGGTGCAGGGTTGCCTAAACAGGGTGCAGGGTCGCCTATTCAAGGTGCAGGGTCGCTTATTCAGGCATGCCAAAAATGTGTACAACGTGATTTGCTACCCTAAGTGATGCAAAATCAAAGAAAATTAAAAAAGGAGAAATACACAAAACACCACCTCAGGATAATCCTAGTTGAACTTGAATAAAAGAAAGATAAAGGAAAGATTATACCTTTCCCAAGTTGATCCTTTGGTTGGCCCTGTTGATTCGTTCAATTGTGTGCTCCTAGATCATTTTTGACAGCATAACGACTTGTTGTAGCTTGATTTGAATGCAAGGATGAAGGGATTTTGATGTGGATACAATATGGTTAGCTTGAAAGATGGAGATGATGAGTGTTTGAGATTAGGGTTGGATGAGAAGAGATTGTGAAGAATGTGTGAAGGAGAGCAAGAATGTGCATGAGATGGTTAGAATGGTTAGGGTTTCAAAATGGCTAAGTGTTAGTCATTTAGCAAGGGAGATTCAAAATGGAGGGTGGAGATTGAAAGAGGGAAAAATATCAAGGGCTAAGATGAAGAGTTGACCAAAGGAATTAAAAATTCATTTTTAATGTGCATGGGGATGATAAAATGAATTAAAAATTCCTTAGAAACTTTGGATGAATAAAATGGAATTTAAAATTCCATTGGGAAGGACATGGGGATTGTAAATGGAATTAAAAATTCCATGAGAGAACCTTGGGAAGACAAAAAGGAATTAAAAATTCCTTGGGGGATGAGAGAGGAATTAAAAATTCCTAGGGAGATGGGAGATGAATTAAAAATTCCTCAAAAAGGCGTTGGGAAGACAAAAGGGAATTAAAAATTCCTTGGGGGATGGGGAGAGTTGACTAAAGGTGTTGATTAGACTAGCTAATCAATGATTAGAGGACAGTTAGGTGGCTAATGAAGATTAGGAGCCAACTTGCAAAAGTTGGAGGATGTGACACATCTTAATCATGGATTATACATGTGCACACCTCTAATGATGGCATTAGGAGGTGGATTAGGATTAGGTGGATGGATGGGAGATAAAGGGAATTAAATAAATGGATTATTTATTTAATTCCTTGAAGGAAAGGAATAAAGGGGTAAGGTATTTAATTATTTAACTAAATACCTTAGGGATTTAGAGGACTTTAGGGGTATTAATTAAATAATAGTAATGCTACTTAATTAATGCAAATAAAAGGATATTTAGATGAAATGAGATAAATTTGGACAAATGTAAGTGTCCAAATTTAGGTGTCTACAATTTTAATTATATAAATTCAAATTGCAAAGGTCAAATTATGGTGCTTAATTGTTGGGTAATTAAGGAAACACCTGTAAATACAAGGTTTTTTCATCAATTCAAATCTAAGTGGCATAAATCAAATTTTACATGAGAAAATATTATTGTCAAGAGCATTGGAGAGCAGATTTATTAGTCATTTATTGCCATATTCAAGATCATATCATCATGTCAAAGTTTGTGTGTTCATGCACATTTTTTGGAGCTAACATTGTGATGTAGGTTTCAAGTTTCAAGCAAGCATTCAAGCATCAAGATCTATCAAGCAATCAAGCGATTTCATGCAAGATCCAATCCTTAGAGAGATGTGTTAGACTTCATTCCTCTAAGGGAAACCATTAAAAGGTTTGGTGAGGTGTAACAAGCTTTGTTCATTCATCAATTTCTTCATTTTGTCATTATTTCATTATGAAGATTTAATTACCAAACAAAGGTTTGACCAAGGAAAACCCTTATCCACCAATTTTTGTTTTGTCCTCTCTTTGTATGTGCAAATTTGTAGGTGAATAAGGATTGAAAGTTGATCAAAACTGCAATTTTACAAAGTTGTCAAAGTTGTCATCAAAATTGTCAAGACACAGAAACTCACCTACAGGTTTTTTTTCTGACTTTCTGATAGAAAAAATTGGTGGAATTAGAAGCCTAGATTTGATTGGGCATGTAATCATATTCTTCATTCTAATTTTTCTTGTTAACTACTTTTCTTTTCTTTTGAAACAATGTGTTTTTGAACCTTGCTTCAAAGAGGGGAAAAATGTAGACTCTAAAATTATTGTCATTAATCATTAATTCTTCTAATCATTTACCTTTAATCATCATCATTATTTTTATTTAATTAATTATAATTTATTAATTTTATCCATTTAGTTTACTATTTATTATCATTAATCAATTAATCATTTGCAAGTAATTTTTTTATTTTTCTCTCATTAGTTAACTCCTTCCTTCATCACTTAACTCCATCTGATTTGAATAATTTAACCATTGACTATGTCTTCAAATGGAAACTTATTCTTCACATTTATCCATTAATTAAATTAAATAATTTATTATTATCCTCTCAAATGGAAACTTATTCTTCACATTTATCCATTAATTAAAATAAATAATTTATTATTATCCTCTCATCAGCTAGAAAATTGTAAACTTTCATTTTTTAGTTGAGTTGACTCAACTTGTTCATTTAAATCAGGTCTTCATTGTCATCTTCACCTTTCAATTTATTTTTGCTTATAAAGTCTATAAATATATTCATTCCTTCATCATTTTCATATAATTCTAGTTTTAAATTTTAATGCAAATCCATTTTGTTGAAATAATTTATCAATTTAATGTTATGTTGTTAAGTCACATCCACATTCCAAAAGATGAATCAACATCTATTTCATATTTGTAGCGAGGTTGTTAGAATAGGATTAAGTGTTTATTTTATTCCATGATTTTAAATGTTTGTTTTCTTATTTTCCAATTTCATTGTTTACAAAAATAGAAGATTAACCCTCTTTTCAGTGCTTGAATTCTCTTGGCTGATGTTCAAACAACCTCATAGATTTTCCTTATGTTGACAACACAATGCTTTAAAACAAAGTAATTTGCTCTTCTCAAATTCTAATTTTCAGCAGCTAAATTGTAGTATCTATTGATAAAAAAGCCACAAACCTATAGCAAACCTTCTGTTAGCACTATTAAATTTCTTTTTCCTGCTAGATAAACCAAACACTTGCTAGACAAATCAAGTTTCCAACTCTAATACCAAAACTTGATTGATAAATATAGCATAAAATAAATTGATAGAAAAATAGAGAAAAATATAAGACACCAATAAATTGCTGCATTAATTGATTAATTAATTAATCATTAACTCTGATACATGATGCTTTGGGTTAGATAAAAATGATGGTGCCCAAAATAGGGTTTCTCTTAATATTAAGCAAAACTAGAAGAATTATGAAAATATATTTGAGGCAGTGAATCAGGTGGTGTTCATGCAAATGTGGCATGTAGTTTCATAAGGCAATGAACATTTACATATGTAGACACTTAAATAGTCCTCATCGGCATTATGCATCTGAATCTGATTACTAACATCGTTACTTCCTAAATCACTTATGTTCTAACTATTTAATTAAATAATCTGTATTATTTAGTTAAATTCACCAATTTCTACTATTAATCAAATAATTAAATTTATTAGATTAATTCACTTTCTTCTCACTAATGTCTATCCCATTTAATTAAATAAATCAAATTATTTAATTGAAATCCCAATATCCTCTCATTTTATTAAATAAATCTAAATTATTTAAACAAATGTCATAAAACCCCTAACTTGCCTAAGTTAATTAATTTTCCTAAGCTACCTCCAAATCTCAATTATCCATTTCTCTAGATTTAAACTCCACCGTGGTCAAATAAACCCATGGTTCATTAACCAAGTTGCACATGAAATTCATTTATTTTAATTACTAATTAGCCTATTTTCCCTCACAAAGGTATATTCTCTAAGAATATTCCCTCAACTTGACTTTCCCTCTAAAGGCTTTAAAAGCCTCTTACAAATCTCTTTAATGCCTCTTACAAGGGAATTCAATTCTTCTTACATACCATCTTGTCTCTTACAAGGGAATTCACTCCTCTTACATCCTCATCAACATTCCCTTACAGCCTCAACCATATTCATTCAATTCTCTTACATTCTCTTACACTCACCTACATGCCTTAACTCATTAATTCTTTCAAATGTGCTTATACACATATGATCCCCATGGCTTTCATTAGCCTTGTGAAAAGTGTCACAATGCTATTGGTTCCCATCTTTGTTCCACATTTTCCAAAATTTCCCATTCTTCAATCCTTCATTCCTATAAATAGAGGCTTCCTCTATTGAATATGGACCCCCTTTTTCATGAGAGCAATGACATTATACTCATTTTCATCCACCAATCATTCAATTATTATCATTATCTTTGAGAGCAATTGATATTTATCATGATCCACAACTTCATGCATTGTTACTCTAATCAAATTCATCACATAAATGTAGGTTTTCATCATCATATTGGCTTGAGTTCATCATATTTTGCATAAAAAATCATCATTGTTCATGAAGGATCTTGGTGCAGGAGCACCTAGGAAACACTAGGCACTTAAGCAATCTAGGTTGAATTTTGTTTTGATGTGTTATTTTGAGGTCATGTTGACCATTTAGTTAGAATTTGAGGTTTATGAATAAGTCTTGATCTATTGTGATTATTAGAATAAGAAGTGAAAGGATGGATGAGTTTTGTAACTCATCTTGCTTAGGTTGCTAACATTTGGCAAAAGTTGGAAAACACAGTGGATTTTGTAACTTTGGCCATTAGGTCATGAATAAGTCCGACCAAAGAAGATAAATGATTGAGGAACCCTATTTAAGGTGTACCTCAACCTGAGAGCAGGGTTGGAAGCTTTAGCATTGTGAGAAAACTTTGTGATTTGGAAGTAAAACAGTGTTTTGTGTCATTTTCTGATTTTGCTTCAAGGAAGAGCTTTAATGGATTGAATTTAATACTGTTTTGTGTGGAGGATGTAGTTTTGTTAGTCTTCTAAGCTTGTGTGCCATTATTTAGTTCATTTATTCATTTTTATTCACTGTTTGTAAATATTCTTGTTTTAACCCTATTGCTGGTCTGAACCAGACATTCAGGAAAGAATGGAGTGCTAGGCCACTTTCCCACCGTACAAATTGTACGGCCTTTTTGGAATAGTGTCTAGAATCCATGTGTGTACATATGGTAGGTTCTAGGGTTGGTGTGAGCATGGGAGTTGTCAGCAAAGTCTTGCCCTAGGCGAGCCAGGAAGAGCCCGACTAGGGAAGACAAGGAGTGCAAGGCACTTAACTTGCAAGGGTGATTGTTTCTTGCTGAATATCCTATTTGAGAAGGTAGGGAAAGGTCTTACCAAGGTCTGGAAATTAGGAGGAGGTTCCACTAACTCTTTTGGTGAGTGAAAAGGCTTGACAGATTGAAGACAACCAGAAAATGGCTTAAAACCCTAGTTTATGCCCATTTTCAAGATTTGGCTTTGTACGGCTGATACCCAAAAAATATTTGAGAGTTGTGCAATTGAACCAAGGACCTTATAGAAAGAATGGGGTGTTCTTGGAATATTTTTGAACAAAGACCAGTTTACTCGAAGATGGAGGCCTAATTGGGGCTCTTGGCTAGTAGCCTTTTTAACCCTAGATGAGGGTTTGTGAAAGCGATGAAAAGGGTGAAGTGTTGTGAACCTTCAGGAACCCTAGGAGGATGGTTGGAAACTATTGAAGGCATCTCTATACCCCTGCAAGGTATAATGGAGAGTTGAGGTGTTGTTAGTCTTTAGGGCAGATTAAAGGCTAAGGAAGAGTTAGAGCTTTGGCACCAAGTTTGACTTGGTTGGTTGAATAAGTGTTGATAGTGGGGTTGGCTAGGAGAACCAGGGGTACCTAAACATGAGAAGGGGACCTATAGGTTAAGGTGATGGAGCAAAACACCTTGAAAGTCTTCTAACAAGACATAGAGCATGAAACTGTGAAAGTTTCACCCAACCTCCCTATCAGATTGGTATCAGAGCAAGTTAAAGATTTGGGATTGACTATTGTATGTCTGAGATTGAGTCTAGTGGTTCTTCCATCATGGTGAAAAATGAAAAGTTGGCCAAGATGGTTTAAGGGCAGGAGGAAGAAAATAGGCTATTGAAGGAGAGAATAGACCAACTTGAGCAAGCATTGAATGATGTACAGTTTGAAGGAAGGATACCAAAGAAAGAAGAGGTTGCAGAGGAAGATAAGGTCCCTGAACTTGACCCTATTTTGAAAGAAGAACCTTTCTTGAAAGCATTGAAGGCTTTGAGTGGAAAAGCACTTGAAGGCATACCACTGTTTAGTGGAAAAATGGAATCTGATTTAGTTGTAGATTGGATAGAGGGAATGGAAAACCATTTTGAGTGTGATGGGGTCACAGAAGCACAAAAGGTAAAGGTGGAAAAATCAAGACTAAGAGGTTCTACCTTGACATGGTGGAAGTTCATTTAGATAGAGAGGGAAAAAGAAGGCAAGCAGCTTATGTCTACTTGGAAGGGAATGGTTGCCAAGGTAAGAGAAGCATACATGCTAGATGATTATGAGATTTAGTTGCATAAGAAAAGATAGAGCTTGAGGAAAAGAGACCAAGATGTGAACTCTTATACTAAGGAGTTTCAAAAACTTTGCATGAGGTCTAATGTGACAGAGGATGAAAGTCTCAAGGTGGCTAGATATCTTAACGGCTTGAAGTGGAACATTCAAGAGGAAATGACTCTTCTTAGTCCCAAGACAATACACCAATGTTACCAATTAGCTATAAAGATTGAGGAAAGAAGCAAGAGGAAACAAGAACAGACTTCTAAGAGTAGAGGTAAAGGCAGAGATCAAAGAGGACATAGAGGTGGATATCAAGGTAGAGGGACTGAACCAAGAAGTTAGGGAGAGTTTACACTCACAGAGCATGGAGGTGAAAACTCTTCTAGAGGAGGATATAACAGAGGTAGAGGACCTCAAGTAGGTTCAAATAGAGGAAGAGGAGCAGGCAGAAGTAGTTCATACTTTGCCAATATGAAATTTTATAATTGTGGTCAAGTGGATCATCCAGCCTATAGGTGCCCAGAGAAAGCATCTTCATCAAATACTGAGAAGATAGTGGCATATGCACAAGAGGACAACATGAGTGTCAAATCACCATAGGTTAGTCACATTGAATTAGAAGTGGGGGAGAATCTGATGTTTAGTAGAGTTTTGATCAGATAACTGGTCAAGGAAGAGCCAAAACAGAGAAGAGCCTTATTTAGAGTAAGATGCAAGATATTAGGAAAGGTGTGTAAGGTTATAGTGGACTCAGGGTCTACTGACAACATAATCTCATAGGAGGTAGTGATGAAATTGAAGTTGGAAAAGGTACCCCACACTAATCCCTACAAGGTAACATGGTTGAACAAAGAACAAAGTGTTCTTGTCAATGAGTAGACAATGGTGGAGTCCTCCATTGGAGGATACAAGGACAAGTTAATTTGTGATGTATTACCCATGGATGCACGCCATCTTCTATTGAGAAGACCATGGTAGTATGACAGAGGTGTCATCTATGATGGAAAGGCAAATACTATCTCATTCAAGAAGGAAGGGAAAACATTCAAGTTGCAGTCATTGTCAGATGAGGAAGAAGGACAGTCAAAGACCCCTAGTGTCTTATTAAGCAGTGGCAAAGAGTTCATCAACAAACTACATCAAGGAGGTGAAGGATATGTGGTCATGGTACAAACCAAGGGAGAGGACAAGATTGAGAAAATAGTCATACCCGAAGCAGTCCAGAAGTTGCTTGAGAAGTATAAGGACATAGTGAGTGATGGAACACCAGCAACCTTACCTCCAAAGAGATCCATTAGTCATCAGATTGAATTCATACCAGGAGCTTCATTACCAAACAAAGCAGCCTACAAGCTAACCATAAATCAGAACCTAGAGGTAGCTAGACAAGTGCAGGAGTTATTGGATCAAGGATTGATTAGGAAGAGCATCATCCCATGTGCAGTACCAGTGGTCTTAGCAACCAAGAAAGGAGGCAAGTGGAGACTTTGCACTGATTCTAGGGAAATAAATAGAATCACAATTAGGTATAGGTTCCCTATTCCTAGAATTGAGGACTTGATGGATTGTCTTGGAGGAGCTCAATACTTCACTAAGTTGGATCTCAAGAGCGGATACCATCAGATCAAAATCAAGGATGGAGATGAGTGGAAGATAGCTTTTAAGACAAATGATGGACTGTATGAGTGGAGAGTGATGCCATTTGGCCTCTCTAATGCCCCTAGCACATTCATGAGACTCATGAATGAAGTGCTCAAAGACTTTACAGGGATATTTTGGGTGGTATATCTTGATGATATACTCATCTTCAGCAAGACAACAAAAGAACACCTAAAGCATGTGGAGTTGGTTCTTAAAAGGTTGCAAGAGGAGAAGTTAGCCATCAATCTAGAGAAATGTGAGTTCTTCAAACAAGAGCTTGTGTATTTGGGGTTTGTAGTATCCTAAGGATCATTGAAGATGGACCCAAGCAAGGTGGAAGCCATCCTAAACTAGCCTACACCAACCACAGGGACAAAGGTAAGAAGTTTTCATGGATTAGCCCAATTTTATAGAAAATTCATAAGGAACTTTAGTGGCATATGTGCACTAGTCCTAGACACAATCAAAGGTGGTTTGAAAACCAAGTTTAAGTGGAATCAAGAAGCTGAGAAAGGTTTTGAGAAACTGAAACAAGAAGTGGCAACTCAGCCTATACTTTTGTTACCTAGTTTTGACAAGTTGTTTACTATGGAATGTGACGCTAGTGGAGTTGTAGTAGGAGGAGTGCTAAGCCAAGAAGGCAGGCCTATATCATTTTTTAGTTAAAAGCTCAATGAAGCTAAGGAAAATTACTCTACCTATGACCTAGAATTGTATGCTTTAGTTTAGTCACTTAGGAAGTGGAGGCATTACCTACTGCCCAAAGAGTTTGTAGTCTTTACTGACAATCAGGCACTTAGCTATATCAACACTCAAGAGAAGCTGAGTAATAGGCATCTGAAATGGATGGAATACATCCAAGCTTTTACCTTTACCATCAAGTACAAGAAGGGACAGTTGAACAAGGTGGCAGATGCACTAAGTAGAAGGTTATTGATAGTGCAAGAGATACAAATCAAGAGCATTGGGATAGAGAGTTTCAAGGATCTCTATGGAGAAGATGAAGACTTCTTAGAGGCTTACAAGGTATGTTCTGACTTTGAGAATCATTTTCATAGCCAATACTCAGAGTATACATTACAAAATGGGTTGTTATTCAAGGGAAATTAGTTGTGTGTTCCAAAAGGTTCTATGAGGGAGAATCTTATCCAAGAAAAACACAATGGTAGTCTTAGTGGTCATTTTGGTATCAACAAGACAATGGAACTAGTGCAAAGGTTCTATTATTGGCCCAAGTTGCCAAGAGATGTCAGGAGGTATGTAGAGAAGTGTGTAGTTTGTATGAAAGCCAAAGGGGGAGCTAGCAATGCAGGTTTGTATCAACCTCTACCTATTCCCAACATACCATGGGAGTGTGTCAGCATGGATTTTGTGGTAGGAATCCCCAAGACTAAGATAGGGTTTGATAGTGTCTATGTGGTAGTAGATAGGTTTAGCAAAATGAGTCACTTTATTCCTTGCAAGACCACACATGATGCTAGTTACATTGCTCATCTTTTCTTCAAGGAAATTGTAAGGATCCATGGATTGCCTTTGAGCATTGTATCAGATAGGGATGTGAAGTTTATGAGTCATTTTTGGAAGACTCGATGGAGTGGATTAGGTACCAACCTATCTTTTGGATCAACTTACCATCCTCAAACCAATGGGAAAATAGAGGTGGTTAATAGGGTGTTAGGTAGCCTTCTCAGATGCCTAACCAAGGAGTATGGATAGACATGGGACTTGGTCATATCACAGGCTGAGTATGCATACAATGACAGTGTGAACAAAACTACAGGGAAGAGCCCTTTTGAAATAGTGTATGGGATGCACCCAAGAGGTGTGTGTGAGCTTAGAGATCTAGGACCTATGGAGAATAGGAGTGGAAATGCATAGGACTTCACTCAGACCATGAAAGAGATTCAAGAGCAGGTAAAGAAGACAGTCACCGAGGCTACACAAAAGTTGAAGGATAAGGTAGATTTGACAAGAAAAGATTTGCAATTTGTAGTAGGAGACTATGTCATGGTTTGCCTCAACAAATCTAGGTTGAAGAAGGGTACATCAACCAAATTACAGATGAAAAGAGTAGGACCATGTAAAGTGTTAGCCAAGTATGGGAAAAATGCATACAAGGTGGAGTTACCTGAAGATTTAGGGATTTCACCAGTGTTCAATGTAGCTGATTTGATCAGATATAAGGGATCAGTCAATGTTTTAGATCAGAATAGTAGGGAGATCTTCAAGGATGTAAGCGACATAGCCTTACCTACTCCAGACAAGCTACAAGCAGAAAGGATCTTGGAGTCAAGAGTGAAGAAATCTACAAGGCATAAGGTGTACATGGAGCATCTTATCAAATGGAAGAAAAAACATGAATTTGAGGCTACTTGGGTAGATGCAGCTGAGTTTAAGAAGCAGGGAATTGATGTGTCACTGATCTCTCCTCACATTCCTTACTCTTTGTGTAGGGAGGGGGAGAATGGTGCAGGAGCGCCTAGGAAACACTAGGCACTTAAGTAGTCTAGGTTGAATTTTGTTTTGATGTATTATTTTGAGGTCATGTTGACCATTTAGTTAGCATTTGAGGTTTATGAATAATTCTTGATCTGTTGTGATCAGTAGAATAAGAAGTGAAAGGATGGATGAGTTTTGTAACTCGTCTTGCTTAGGTTGCTAACATTTGGCAAAAGTTGGAAAACATAGTGGATTTTGTAACTTTGGCCATTAGGTCATGAATAAGTCCGACCAAAGAAGATAAATGATTGAGGAACCCTATTTAAGGTGTACCTCGACCTGAGAGCAAGGTTGGAAGCTTTAGCATTGTGAGAAAACTTTGTGAATTGGAAGTAAAACAGTGTTTTGTGAGTCATTTTCTGATTTTGCTTCAAGGAAGAGCTTTAATGGATTGAATTTAATACTGTTTTGTGTGGAGGATGTAGTGTTGTTAGTATTCTAAGCTTGTGTGCCATTATTTAGTTCATTTATTCATTTTTATTCACTGTTTGTAAATATTCTTGTTTTAACCTTGTTGCTGGTCTGAACCAGACAGTCAGGAAAGAATGGAGTGCTAGGCCACTTTCCCACTGTACAAATTGTACAGCCTTTTGGGAACAGTGTCTAGATTCCATGTGTGTACATATGGTAGGTTCTAGGGTTGGTGTGAGCATGGGAGTTGTCAGCAAAGTCTTGCCCTAGGCGAGCCAAGAAGAGCCCGGCTAGGGAAGACAAGGAGTGCAAGGCACTTAACTTGTAGGGGTGATTGTTTCTTGCTAAATATCCTATTTGAGAAGGTAGGGAAAGGTCTTACCAAGGTTTGGTAAGCAAGAGGAGGTTCCACTAACTCTTTTGGTGAGTGAAAAGGCTTGACAGATTGAAGGCAACCAGAAAATGGCTTAAAACCCTAGTTTATGCCCATTTTCAAGATTTGGCTTTGTACGGTTGATAAAGGCCCAAAACCCCAAAAATATTTGAGTGTTGTGCAATTGAACCAAGGACCTTAGAGAAAGAATGGGTTGTTCTTGGAATATTTTTGAGCAAAGACCAGTTTACTCAGAGATGGAGGCCTAATTGGGGCTCTTGGCTAGTAGCCTTTTTAACCCTAGATGAGGGTTTGTGAAAGCGATGAAAAGGGTGAAGTGTTGTGAACCTTCAGGAACCCTAGGAGGATGGTTGGAAACTATTGAAGGCATCTCTATACCCCTGCAAGGTCTAATGGAGAGTTGAGGTGTTGTTAGTCTTTAGGGCAAATTAAAGGCTAAGGAAGAGTTAGAGCTTTGGCACCAAGTTTGACTTGGTTGGTTGAATAAGTGTTGATAGTGGGGTTGGCTAGGAAAACTAGGAATACCTAAACATGAGAAGGGGACCTATAGGTTAAGGTGATGGAGCAAAACGCCTTGAAAGTCTTCTAACAAGACATAGAGCATGAAACTGTGAAAGTTTCACCCAACCTCCCTATCAGATCTTAAAGCTTATCACAAGGGATTAGAAAAGGGCCACTTTCCACATCAAAGTGACATGAATCCCCCTATGGGATGGAGGTTTGATCTATTTGGATAGGATTATATACTCTTTTTTTTTCTTGCTTTGTTTCATGTTTTCTTATCTTGTATGATCAATAATTTTATAGGGAATGATTAATTGTCCATGCTAGTGTGACTAACCTTGTTTGTTTTGTTTTTGATTAGCTAGGTGCAGATTATGATTCAAATTTTAGCACTAGATTACACCAATGAGATGCTTTCTTTGGAGGGACATATAGACGTTCATTAAAAACAAGAGTTTCCCACTCTTGATATTCCCACACAAGAGAAAGCAATGGTTGAGATTCTTGATTCTTAAAGTGATTGTGCATCATCAACCTCTTTTTCATCAACACAAACATCTTTTGAAGCAGAATCAACAAATGAAGATGTCATAGAATTAGAACAAATAATTAATATTCCTAAACAATGGGAACCCATAGCAATATCATGTGTTCATGACATGTCATATTCTGTGGCTATGGATCATAGGATCTATTATCAAGGAAAATGGTTAGGTATTGTTAATACCTTCGTAACATCTAGGGAAATATTGTCTAAAGCAAACCTCAACATAAGGGGGATGAGGGATCCTTATGATGGAAATACTGTCAACACTACAACTAGCAGTATCATGAATCATCGTCCACCCATCATCTCATATATAAAATGGGACCAACGTAAAAATAAATGTTCATATCAAAGCAAGGAGAAGATCACCCAAGAAAATAAAGCAATAAAGCAAAGAGGACAAAGTAAATACAAATGGATACCAAAGAATACAAAATAAAATCATCCCAATCATACTCCATCAATCAAAGAAACTACGAGGAAAATTCAAAAAGGGAAAAGTAGCCATCAAAAACATCCTCAAGAACAAAAGCAAGTTTCTCAAGTAAGGAATAAAGCATATCAAGCAATTGGTCTTAAATCCACTCAAAGCTACATTTCCACTCATCCTCGCTCATATTCCCAAGTTTGGAGAGTCAAAATTTCTAAACCATCGAATAATCCATCTCATTTTCCTTCATACAAGACACCATACACCCCATCCATGATATTGAATTCTCACATTAGTTGTGTGTTGGAAACTACTCTTCATCATAAGTATTTCGAAGGCACTTTATCGCAATGTGTGCACATATACAAGGTTGATTCCGGTATTGACAAAGTAAATCAAAGTTCTTCAAAGCTACATTCAAGTGCTCATATCTTAACAAAGTAGCTTCTTCAAGTAGGATACCATTGGCATGCTATGATAGTGGCCTCTACATCAATACCACCAGGTGGTTCAACATGAGGGTAAATTAAAAAAAAAAAAAAAATCAAATAAAATTAAGAAAATAGTAAAAGTAAAAGTCATCCTCCAATGAAAACCACATTTGGTAGTGCTTTGGGAAAGTACTATGATGAAAACTTGGAAAACATGCATCATGAGTAGAATCAAGTGTCATATGGACCTTTTCAAGTGAAAGAATCTCATCCCCTTCATGGAAAATCCAATATTTCCTCCATCTATCCAATCCATCTTTATCCAAGATCTCCCAGCATATCTTGATCTTGACAAAGGTTCTATGTATACTTTGAATTTCCTCATGAATAAAAGAATTTTGACATGGTCTTTACCATAGATACCATGTTGTTCTATTGTATGTCAAAACTATCCACATGGTTTTCCAACTGATATCTTGATTTTCCCATTATGTTATGAAACATTGCTAGACATTGGGGGTAGTTTCTTGCTCTCTCATTTTTGAATAACTCTTTCAATACATGTCTTATATCTCACAATGTGATATCAAAATTGTGATCTAGGTATCGTTTAAATTGGAAAATTCAAAAACATTCATAAAAGTAGAAAATCCAAAAACACTTGTCAAAAAGAAAAAAAGTCAAAAACATAGGAACCATGTCGAACTATGAGTCTTTTATGTGTATAACGTAGGCAAGGATAATCCTTGATCAACCCCCGAGGTCCCTAGGTTAGGTCCTTTAGGTGTCCATCATAATAAACTGACAATCGATCAGTATTCATACTTCATCAACAAATGAGTCTATGCCAGTTGAACTACGTGGTCTCTGCATGTACAACATAGGCAAGGCTAGTCATTGATCTTCCCTTGAGGCCCCTAGAATATTCTTTTAGGTTAGGTTTGTGGTCAAAATCTCAAAAAACACAAAAAACATTTGAAAACTTGAAAATTAAAACATTTGTAAAACAACTCAAAAATCCAAAAATGGTTTCAGAACATTGCGAAAACACCAAAAACATTGAAATATTCCACAAAAATCTAAAATCACCCATCCCATTTTGCTTTCACCCATGATAATCTCATCCATAATAAATTGATCATCACACTCACCCTTTGGTAACGCAAAAAAAAAAAAGGTACAACAATCAACAAAATTAAAACCTTTAAATGTAAAAATCAAACTCTTGATCTTTTTAGCAAACATATCAATCAAGCCTTATATATCAATGGCCTTTCAAACAACCTATCAACTTGCTACCATCCACTAACATGTCCTAAGATGCATCCTTCCTATAATAGGTATTATCTTTGGCAATCACTTTGGATACTTATCCTAAACAAAACACATCCCTTTGGCCGGAGGTATGAAGAACATTTAATTGTTTGTTCACTTGATCTTTTCTTATGATTTACCTTATTGCACCCATTCCAATGACCTCTCGACGATTTCTATCAAAACGATTTAGAGAGAAAGGAATGGAGCATTGAACATTATCTTTCATTCTTCGTGCTTGTTAGATATTCTTGTAATATAACCTCAATGAATACTTACTTTGTTAGGTGTGTATGGAAGGTGTTTTGGACAACTTGATGACTATTACATCGATAGGTTATTCCTTTCTATGTTTTGGTCCAAGATGTTTGGAGCTTCTAAAGTACATCCTAGGAAGGTTTCCGTATGTCAGGTGTGAGCAAGAATACTCATATCTTTTTGCCGAGTCAAAGTCCATCACACTAGATACCACACCATTTTGGTTGTCCATACCTTGATGCATCGTGTCTATGTGTTTTATCAAACATAAGGAATAGTGTGTCATTTGTGTCCCAATCCTTGGATAAGTAAAAAATCACCACTTATCACCATATCTAATAAAGTCTCAATAACTCATAGACTTGTTGGACTTCTGCATCTTCTCAGAATCAATGGTTAATCCATCCATCTTATTCTTCTTATTCTTCTATCTTTACTAAGAATTCTATCCAAGTGTCAAATTAACAATCGATTTACAACTGCACAACTATAAGAGAAATAGACAAAGGAGAGAAAGGATTCGTCAAATGAAAGATTTGGAAGCATCTAGTTCCAAGAATGTTCAAGAGGAAGCCATGAATGATGAAATGAATGTAAATGATGCAAATGTGGAGATGGTGAATATGGAAGAAAATGCAATTACGGAGACAAATCCAATTATGCCTTCAACCTCAATTTTGAATGATATGCAAGCAACTTTGGGTATGTCTTCAAATCCAGCTCCCAATGATATGGAAAATGCACTTATTCAAACAATCTATCCAGGTATGTGTTCAAACCCAAGTTTTGATAATATTGATATTGCTTGTTTAGATGAAGCTGGATACACCATTGATGAGATCAATAATATTAGGGTTGAAACAATGCAGAAAAAAAAAATGATGAAATTATATCGTATGAGAATGCAAATGAGAATGAAATCCCTAATATTGATGAAAATGAGAATGAAATCCCTCATATTGATGAAAATGATAATGAAATGCCTTTTACATTTGAAAATGAAAATGAAACTCCTTCTATGGATGAAGGTGAAAATGTTTTTTTTACAATTGAAACAGATGTGCTAGATAACCTTCATGGTAAAGTTTCTTCGAGACAAATTAGAAATTATGGAAATAAAATATATAAAATATTTTTTTATAGAAAGAAATTAGGATTCCAATGTCAACTCATGGTGCAATTGATGAGAATGTTGAAAATGAGAAAAGTGATGAAAAAATTAGGTGTTTTTGTAAAATCAAAAAAGAAGGACAATTCAGTAGAACAAGTCATATCTAGTGTTGCTAATGCTATTGATGTTATTGGTAAGAAAAGTCAATCGAAAGATAAGAATGTGGCTTGTTGTGCAATAACAACTGCTCTAATTGATAAAACAACTTCAAATAAAAGAATGTTAAGTAAGATTAGTAAATGTGTAAAAGTAAATCCTAGAACTTTGATAAGAGCTGTTAAAATAGGAGAAAGTACTGAAAAGGATCCTATTAATCAATATTGGAGTTTTCATGGTAGATTCACAAGATCAGACATGAAATTAACTAATGAAATTAAATATTTAATCGATAAATTTTGGCATGATAATACAAAAGTATCACCTAACATTAGAGATGTCTTAAAATTAAGGGTGGGTTCCAAAATTCGTGAACCTCATCCAAAGCATCTCTTAGATATGACTCAAACTGAATTATATAAAAAAAATTTAGATGCTTCAATCTTACCATTGAATATTAACATAAGTCAAAGATCATTTGAAAAGTATAAACCTTGGTATGTTAGAATTAATAAGCAACAAATCTCTTGTTATTGTCAGACTCATGTACAATTTTGTTATTATTATGATATATTTTGATATATGCAATGCACTTTGCATGCTAACCAAATTATGCAAGACATTTGTGGCATTAATATGCCACCTGAAATAATCAAAGATTTTATAGCAGGTTTGTTTTGTGATCCCTCTTTAAATGGAAACTCATTTTTTTTAAAAGCATGCATTTCTGGAGAATGCGATAGATGTGGTAACTTTTCATTATTAGGAGAATGTATGCATGAAAGTAGTTTAGATGAATTTGGACAACAATTAGTGGATGTAAAAAAAATTAAAAATGTTGAATATTCTTTAAAAGATGGAAAAACTGGAAAACATGTTGAGCTAATTGTGGAAAAAGTTAGTGTGCATGCTTTTATTAATGAATTTAAGGATAAGTTTGTAGCTAATTATGTTCAACACTATCATAATGCTCATTGGCTTGATAATCAATTTTGTTTATGTAAAAACACATTCCCAATTGGAACTATATTGCCAGTTGTTGATTTTACTAAAAATTATACTCTTGCTCCATAAGAAGAAATTCAATCACAGTATTATAATTCATTGCAAGTAGCTATATTTGTTCACATTGTTTATGGACATGTAGAAGATAGTACATAAGATAATAGAATTTTTTTGAGAGAGTACCATTTTTATGTAAGTGATAATCGATTACATTCATCTGAGTTTGTACAATATTGTTTTGATATATTTTATAAAAATTTAAAAGAGAGGAATTCAAATGCTAGAACATCTCATATGGTCAGATAATTGCACGGGTCAATTCAAAAATGCTAGAATGTTTTATTGGTTATGTAGAGTTCATAAGGAAAATAATATCCAACAAATATGGAGTATTTTTGAAGCTAGTCATAGTAAGGGAGAACATGATGGAGCAGGTGCATGTGTGAAAAGAGCTCTTGCTAGAGAGCAACTAAAATTTGAGGATGCTGCGAAATTTAGAGATGCATGTACAATTATAGATTGGTGCAATACCAAATTATCTACAAGAACAAGTGAGAGCTCAATAATTCGACGCTTCTTTTGGTTAGTTGAAGAAAATGATATTTTTTCTCAACAAGATTGTGAAACAATTAATGGATCTTCAAAATGACATTCGTTTAAGAGTTCGAATGCAAACACATGGACAATATGGACAAGGGAGTTGGCATGTTTTTGTCAATTTTTTATTGCAGGTGATTGGGAGGCATGTGAAAATACGGAATGGGTCAAACAATGGCAACAAAGAGCCTTAACACCTACGTCGACAGATGTTCAACATGGAATGATAATTGAAGATAATCAAGCGTTCACATCAGATGATTATGATCATGTTTTGGATCTTGTACAAGAAGGTACATTATTTATTGAGTTGAATTTTGTATGTATGCATGTTTATATGTGAATTAAATATAAGTCACTTTTTATTGAATTTTGTATTTATTTTTGCAGGATATGTATGTTGTTGTTGCACCTAAGGGGAATGAAGAGGAGACAGTTTACTAGTTGGATAGATGTGTTGAGAGAAAACATAAGTTGGCACATCCTAGAGTGGATGATGACAACTTTGAGTATCCAACTGGTTTGAAGTGGTTGTTGTTGGCACTTTGCTTTGAAAATATTTGACGAGAAAGAATGGCTTGCCTGCATTTGAAGATTATGAAAGACACAAGAAGATTATACATTATTCACATTTGATTTTGGAAACCAATATAAAACTAGTTAGATATCAAGGGAGGCCCGCTAATAAAGTTTTATGGACACTTTCAATGGATGATCATGAGACATTCATAGATGCATTAAAAAAGAGAAAGGATGCAGATGGTACACAACAGAGTAAATAAATATTGGTAAACTTATATCTAGATGTTTATATAGTTAATTGATATATATTTGTATTTAATCATTTCCTAATTAAAGTTTTATATCATTTTTTGTTTCAGGTCTCCCAAAATTAGATGCTTTACAGACAAGAGAGGAGATGCACATATATTACAATGGAATTTGAATCTAGAGATAGGTAACTATATATAGTTCTAGATACATTTAAGTGATAGTATAAATTCATTATCTCAACTCCCCTTAATCCACCCTCTTACATCCCTTCAAGTCATTCTATCAACTCCCCTTAATCCACCCTCTTGTATCTCCTTAAGCCATCCTCTTAAAGGACCCTTAAGTCATATCCTCTTACATCCCTATCATCCATAATCTTGCATTCCTTAAGTCACTCCCATAATTCCCCTTAAGCCATCCTCTTAGGGCCTGTTAATCCATATTGTAAGGTTCATGACATGCATCCCCTTAATCCACTATGTTACCTCCCTTTAATCCATTCTATCAACTCCCCTTAATCCACCCTCTTACATCCCCTTAATCCACTCTCTTACATCCCTTTGAGTCATTTTATCAATTCCCCTTAATCCACCCTCTTACATCCCCTTAAGCCATCCTCTTAAAGGACTCTCATAATTACCCTTAAGCCATCCTCTTAGGACTTGTTAAGCCATATCCTATGGTTCATGAGATGCATCCTCTTAAACCATCCTCTTAACTCCCCTTAAGCCATTCTCTTAAGACCCCCCTTAAGCTATATATCCTCTTAGGTCCCCTTAATCCATCCTATGGCAAACATCTTTTGAATTTGTATGGAATTTACTATATACTTTTCTTTTCTCACATGAACTTTTTTCTTAAATGACTCATAAAAATTGTAGTTACTTACATTAATTATTTTTGCAGGTTCTCATCAAATCGATCTACGAAGTGATTGTTGAACTGAAAAATTATTTTATCAAGAGACGATGTAAATATCAATTTTTGGTCTTCACCTAAAATTTGATAAGTTTTAATTGTATCTACATGGACATATATGTTTCACCATATTATATAGTTGTAATAAAAATCTTGATATACATTATATATGTTTTTTCAATGTCACTTTTTAAATATCTTGTTCCAATTTTATAGATTATACATTTCATGTCTTGTATTTAACACATTTTATATAATTATTTAATTGTATATATTATACATTTTATACATACAAGGAGATAGTTTTTTTGTTTATTGATTCAAATATTTGCTATCTAATTGGAAAATAGTTAAAATTACCTGCCCTTAATTTATTACATGAATATGATCTAAGCTATTTAAGGAATGTTTTAATTTGTCACCTAACCATGTGATAAATTATATATATATTAAATTTGATTCTAGATAAGAATTTATATAGTGCATGTAATACTTGAAAATTAGATAAAATATAAATAGTCTAATGTATGAGTGCATATAATCATGAAAATGAACATAACAAGATATCATAATTGACTGCATATATAATCATCATATTAAAGTCAACTGATATAAATAAACACAAATATGATAATAACATGTTCAAAGTAAAACTAGAGATAGATAGTCCATAGAATTTATATGTCAAGTCTAACACATATATTTAAATAAAACTAGAGATCTATAGTCCATAAAATATAAAACCATCTAACTTTCATGTTGATCGGTTAAATCAAGTCTCCTCTTTGTTCCATGTTGACTAGATGTACCCGCATCATGCTCTAAAAGAGTTCAAGAAACTTGAAATTATATTTAAATTTATTTAGAAATTTTGATATAATTAAACATATTTAAACTTCAAAATATAATCTTTTAGATAAAAAAAAATTTAATTAAGTATCTAGTATTTATATAGTAAAAATGATTTCTAGTACACATAAATTACCATATGATCATGTGAATCTATAACTGGCACATTTTCTTCAACGGGTAGCATAACTGTCACTTGAGAAGATGCAAATGCCTGATCTCCTATATCCTGCATATTCATATAAAGTAAACAATATGTGAAAACCTCGAATATATATATATATATATTTAAAAGGTCCGTAAAAATTGTATAGGATATTTAAAGTAAAGTTTACAACCTCAAATGATATGACCTCATGATCACGCACCTGAGATTGCCCATGCATAAATGCCAATGATGTCTCAGGTGCGAGGCCCGCCATGGGATCTCATGAAATTCCTGCATATAGATGTACAACAGTTCGTATAGATTATTGACACATGTGTATGTAAATGAAAAAAATAAATTAGATCTATGATGTCTATTTATTTTAAACTCAACAAACTTTTGAAAGCACGCACCTGAGCTGATGATGTCTCAGGAGCACTCACCACTATAACTTGTGGTTGGTTAGTACTAGGTATTATATGACCTCCCTACATCTAGATATAATATATCAATTTTCACACATGTGTAAAAATTCAAATTAAATTAGATGTATATCCACACAAATTATTTAATATATATTGGTTCAAGTACCTATCCTAAAGGTGAGCCCAGATCTACAACACTCGACATATGCACACGATGATCATATTGAGTTTCAGGCATCACGTGATCATGCGTCTACAACAAACACTTATTGAATTAATATTATATTATATATATAATTTGATGTTATTATTTACATGAATTTTTCATATTTCAAACTTGAATTAAATTTAAGTTCAAAAGATGAACATACTTGTGTAGGACGATCCTCATAATATAGTAAATTCAGGTATGACCCCATCCCAGATGCATGTGCGTCACCTGAAGTGGATGTCTGAGTATCCCTATAGCCCGAGCCTCCATGCTCTCTATTGGTCACTTCAGTGGTCACGTGTGTAGTATGTTGAGTGAGATGTCTTGAAAGTGAACTCAATTCTCCTAATGTTGATAACATGGTTTGCTGCTGAAATGTAACAGGAACACTAGGAGAAGGAAGAGGAACAATGGGAGCAATTGGAGTACGTTGCTGAGGATTGACACATGCTCCTAGTCTATGTTGGGGCATGCCACACCCAACTCCTTGAAATGACCTCATATCAAAATAGTTGGGTTTTTTACCCAACTCAAACTCAGCCCATAACTTTCTCAAAAAGTATAAGGGCACTTCACTGTTGCCATGTGGTGGACTATCAAACACCATCCACCATCTATCCCACAAATGCACAGCTATCTGCGGGTGCCTACACCATAAAAATTGAAATTTGTTTTTTCGTGGGTGGAATGGGTTGGTTTGTTTGGGGGTTAATAAAATATTGGCACATGTCTTGTTTGGTAATTTTTAGGTCATTGATTTCTTTATATGACAATTCATCCGCATAGAATTGTCTCATCTCTTCTCTTCATTGATGGAACCTAACTAGGTCCGCATCAATAGATCGAACATAATTGACAACTACGATGCAAACCGTGTGAGATGGGGAGGGACTCTAGGCTCATTTTTTATGAGATCTATATTTCCTTGAATCACAATGAGGTTTGCTTGGATATTCTCTCTTAATTGATCTTTATCAACTACAAGAGGGGGTGGGGGGTTAGGTGGTGGAGAATGTGGAGGTGTGCTAGGGTTATGTTCATGTGGTGGATTGGGATGTATGGGATCTATAGGAATTTCTTGATTGGGCATAAAATCCTCTAAATTAAACAATAGATCCATGTGAGCAATGATATGGAAACTACATGTTCAACAATTAAAAAATATATATCAACAAACTAATTAAATAATGCATACAATTTGAAAGTTATTTAAAAATCACATTGAACATGCACAAATTCAGAATATATTTCATTTGAAGACCATTTGATTTATAACATTATAAAATCCATAACATTAAAAATTCATAGCATGTACACACATTAAATTGAGTCCAGTGTGGGGTTGTTAATACGAAGGGTAGATTTATGAAATTATGGGTTTTTATTAAAATTTATTTAATCTCACTCATTATTTTCAAATAATACTAAAGATAAGAATGAAAAATTAATAGAATACATTGAAAGTGACACATAGATATATGATAGCGACCTAATTGCAATGTACAAAATATAAAAAAGATGAGTGACCAAGCTCTATTCACCAAATTTATCCCCTTAAGACATCAATTTACGATTTAGGGTATAGGATGGCTTAAGGGGATCTATGTGTAGTAAGGTCCTAGGACAAAATGGTCCATGGCTTAAGGGAATAAAATTTGGTGAATTTGCCTAAAGCAACCAAATTTCATTTTAAGGACCTACAAAAAAATGAATAGATGTATTAATCAAGTATGACAGAATTTAATTAAATCTGAGTACATAAATTGATTTATCTAAATTTTCAAATTTCATGATAAGAGACACAAGATCTCTGTAGTGGGACAAAGTAGTTAAGAAGAAATTATAAGTTTAACACTAACATTAAAATTTATAATCTCATTCATTGTTTTCAAAGAATACTAAAGATAAGAATGAAAAATTAATAGAATACATTCAAAGGGACACATAGATATATGCTAGTGACCTAATTGCAATGTACAAAATAAACAAAGATGAGCTTGAGCTCTATTCACCAAATTTTGAGAACTTCTTTGATCCCCTTAAGAAATATCATATTAGGACCCCTTAAGAGATCTATTTACGATTTAGGGTGATAGGATGGCTTAAGGGGATATATGTCTAGTAAGGTGGACTAGGAAAAAATGTTCCATGGCTTAAGGGAATAAACCTTTAATTATAGAATTGAAAGGCGACCAAATTTCATTTTAAGGTCGTACAACAAAATGAATGGTAAATTAGGGTTTAGGGTTTAGATTTAGAGTTTTGATGACATGAAAACATATAGAAGACACATGAATAAATTTTTACAAGTAAATGAGAAACCCTACCACCTAAACTTAGTGCTTTGAATAAAATATGTGACATTATAGGAATAGCTTCAATATATCAACAATTAGGAATTTTAGATTTCAATTATAAGTAAGTTGTTGAGTTATGATGGATTTTGAACCTATTTGGACCTCTAAGCACTCTTGGATGATTTAAAAAGGAAGAGGAGATCTAAAGTAAACCCTTAGACCCAATTTTTTTTCTAATCATATATTTTTTGAAACTTTTCTATGACATAGACTCTTCCTTTGAATATTTATATAAATTCTAGACGTGCATGGCTTTTCAAAAAAAGAACCTAACTGCCACTAAGTGAGGAATCAATTGATCAATTCAATAAATAAATAATCTTAGAAAATAAACCTTTGGTTATAGAATTGAAAGGCAACCAAATTTAATTTTAAGGTCCTACAACAAAATGAATGCTAAATTAGGGTTTAGGGTTTAGATTTAGAGATTTGATGACATGAAAACATATAGAAGACACATGAATAAATTTTTACAAGTAAATGAGAAACCCTACCACCTAAACTTAGTGCTTTGAATAAAATATGTGACATTCTAGGAATAGCTTCAATATATCAACAATTAGGAATTTTAGATTTCAATTATAAGTAAGTTGTTGAGTTATGATGGATTTTGAACCTATTTGGACCTCTAAGCACTCTTGGATGATTTAAAAAGGAAGAGGAGATCTAAAGTGATTTAGACCCAATTTTTTTTCTAATCATATATTTTTTGAAACTTTTCTATGACATAGACTCTTCCTTTGAATATTTATATAAATTCTAGACGTGCATGGGTTTTCAAAAAAAGAACCTAACTGCCACTAAGTGAGGAATCAATTGATCAATTCAATAAATAAATAATCTTAGAAAATAAACCTTTGGTTATAGAATTGACTTGCATTTATGAATCATCTATCAAGTTTCTCAAAAAAGTAATTTGAATTTTCCAAATTGAAATGTTCATGCTACAAGTTAGCTTTGATACACTAGTTTAGAGAAAGTACAACATTTAGTTTTCCTAATCTAGAACAATGCCACTACACATGAGAGTTAAAATAGGAATTAGATTACACACAACCTATAGATCTTATGAATAACATCCTATAAATTAAGGCTTAAATATGATCATAATGCATCCTTACATAATTCACAAAGGATCTCATCCAAATAAGAGAAATGGGTAGAAATCATTCATGCTTCACATTTTAATATTTATTTGATTTAATAACATTTATGTGTCTAGCTCTATCCATATTGCACATAGTCTAGATTAACAAGTATGACTTGCATTTCTATGTTTTTTTAAGAGAATACATCATACACTATATAAGCTAACAACATTGATATAGAGTGATTACATGCTCATATCAACTAGCATCATGATATATGAACTTATTAAATCAAGCACATAGTTTCACATGAGGCACATTATTTTACTTCACTGGTACACTTTCTCAAGTTAAATTATACAATCATGAAGTTTTCTGAGATAAAATTAGCTATCAAATTTATATTAAATGTGAACATATTATAATTAAATCAATTTGTTGGTTAATATATAGATCTATGCATCGATTGTTTGTGCCTCCTTTATTAGTCAATTATGAATTTCATTGGTAGTTGTGTGGATCACCAATGACATACCAAAGTGTACCTAACCTATAGACTATAATTTGTGATCCCTCCCTACATGTTATGTCATCAAATCTTACTACACATCCTTATTTTACCTCTTCTATTATATGACATGCCCCTAATATTGAACTTTTCATCACTTCTACCCTAAATAAACTAAGAACCATGAGTGAGAGTAAAAATCATACAAAGAAGGTTATGTCAAACATAAAATGTAATCTAAACCTCCTTGAGGAGCCCTAATTTAGGGTTTTAGGTTTACGTTTTAGGGTAAATAGCCCATTTTAGGTTTACGTAAATTAGGGTAAATAGGGTTTTAGGTTTATGTTTTAGGGTTTAGGTCAAAGGATTAACCTATGTAAATTAGTTTTAGGGACCTATGTAAATTTTGTAACCTAGGGTTTCTAGGGTTTTGAAATTTCTAAGTTTTAAATGTGTTTAATTTAGGTTTAGTTTTTATGGTTTTCAATTTACAATTTAAATTTATTTGTTTCGTTGACGTTTTTGGTTTTTTAAATGCAATTAAAAACTATAAAACATTGAACTAAAACACACTAAACAAACAAAAACTGAATACTAATTAAAAAACAAAAAAAAAGATATAAAGCAAAAAAAAATGAAGAATTCAACCAACCTGGAGGTCGATGAGGTCAGTTGTGTTGATGGGAGGAGGTGGCAGTCAATTTTTTGTTCACTTAAGGCCTTTAAAATGCGTACGCGCTCTCATTTGTTCTTCTTAGACATGGATTAGAATGGTGAAAAATGAAATATAGTCGTTTATTTAAAAAAATAAATACTTTCGCGAAACGCGTACGCTTTTTAGGTTCGCGTACGCGATTCTAAATGCATACGTGTTCGGATCTAGGCTCAAGTACCCGATCCACAATGTGTACGCGTTTCTTCGAAAATGTGTACGCGTTTCCTGCGAAACTTTTTGTTTTTCCTAAAATTTCCCCTCTTCGTGTACCCAACTTCTTGCTTTTACCCTGTGGTATCTAGATTGATTGATTAGGTCAATGCCATTTCAATTAAGAGGCCTCCTACCCTTGAAAGGCATTAATCTCTAGCCAAATGTGAATCAACATCTATGATGGATTCCAAGATCATTATTTCTTTTGCACTTAGATTCTTGACATGGGGATATAGTTTGAATACAACCAAGTCCCCAATAATGATAATGTTCCCTTTCCAAAATTGAAGCTCTTTAGTGGTTCTAAGATATTCACACACTGCCAAAATGTTTAATATCCTATTGACTTGTGGGATCAAATTATCATAGTTTTAAATAACATAGTCTATCCTTCTAACTATGATCAAGATCTACATATCAAGTGGTGTTGTCTATGATAAGGAAATCAAATTTCTATGCAATATTGACTTTTCCACCCTCTTCAATGAGCTAAACATGTGTACCATTACACATATCATTACACCTTCCATCAATCTTCCACTTATCCATCCAGGACTCATTTCTTGGGACTATCAAGATCCTTTTTCTTGGGACATATTTGAAAATGACAAAGCTATAACTAAGTTCATGGGACTCCATGAAGCTTTTCAAAATAATGACCACAAACAAGGTTTTGATATAGAATTACATTCAACAACTTATTTCAGGGAACAAGTCAAGTTCCTTAGTCTTGAAATTTAAAAAATTCAAAAGAATAAATATAGAGAAAACAAAAATTTAAAATCTCCTAGTGAAAAAATCTTTAAGGAAATATTAGATAGAAAAAAAAAGAAAAAAAAATGATGAGTCTATTGATGAAAACCTCTTAGAAGTGTCAATAAACAAGACACTTGACTTTCCCTTGAAATTTGTATATTGATCTAGGACAAATCAACAATCTAGCAAAGGAATCACAAAAGATCAATCTAGGTATAGATACTAATCCCAAAATCTTTTATATTACAATTAGTATGTCAATGGAAGATCATGTACCTAAAATTAGTAATAGAGGAGAAAATACCATGGTTTTAAGTGAATCATTTTTGGATATGCCATAGAATAGTCATCACTACAAAATTCTTAGTCAAGAACCTTTTTGTCTCCATGTATGATGTCTCAAAATCAAAGTTCATTCAAAAACTTGTTGGTCCCAACTATTTATTGTATCATGACATATGCAAATACCTCTATCATTATACCTTACCATCAAACCTACCTAACATACAACACAAAATTTTTATCCATCATTTATTATATCTCACCATCTATATCCAAATTTTATATTGAAGGAGCTTTGAAGATACCTTATTGAGATACTTTAGTTTAAAAGAGGTTTCCATCACGGTAAAAGAGATATACAATAGTATCTAGGGTGATAAGACTAGAGGTATTATCTTAGCCACCAAAATCTTCAAAATATGATTTCATCAGTCAAAATATTTGTATTAGTTTTAATCATATCATAATCATTAGGATGAGAGCTCAAGAGTTTCGGATTGGTAATCGACATTGTGCACTTCAAGCACTTTCATGCTTAATTTAATGAATATCTCATTTTAAAAAGTGCAAAAAAAAAAAAAAATTGTAAAGAAAGATATTACCCTTTGGTGAAAATAATTTCTATGGTGCCTTGAGCTAGTGACCATGATGAAAAAATGATGACAAATAGACATCATGTTTGATATCCAAAAATTTAAAAAATGTAAAAAAAAGTAGAAAGAATTTGTCTTCTAGTGAAAGCCATGTTTGGTGGTGCCTTGGACAAGTACATAGTTAAAATTGGTTCACATATGTCATGTATAATAGATTGGAATGTGTCATATTGCAGGTCCTCATCCATTTCCTCATCCAATTTCCATGTCATTTAGTCATGTCTTCCACCCATTCCATTTAATGCCTTCTTATACATCGGGGGTAGGTGCTACATCCTATTTTGGAATAAATCTTGGTTTATGCCTTTTAGCTCACTTAGTGACTAGAATACCTTCCACAATTGAAAAGTTGCATGTATTACTTGCAACTCTATGAATAAATGCAAACACAAATAAAAAAACATCAACATCAACTTTAAACCTTCAAATAAAACACTTGAATCGTGTCCTTTCAACACAAGACCATATAAGTTTACATCAACCTTGATAACATATAATTGTCACATCTTTTGCCATCTTGAAATTTTTTCTATCACCCATCACTCATCTTGTATTGGATGTTTCCTTCACAAGACTAGACATGATTGAAATCCATCTTTTAGTCCTTTCTATGCTTTAGCATGAAATATCATTGGTGTTTTCCAATTGATAGTTGTTTGTCTTTTTAATCTTTAGTTTGATTTATCTTTTGGCCCATACTATGCCTACTCAAGGTCACCTTGGTCATTTGATAACATAGTGTGCTTTGAATGATATACATTGGGGTAAGGTCTATTGTTTTTATGTGTCATGTTTGATGGTTGTTTTCTCATCAGATCCACTAAGGTCAAGTCCTTTATGATGTGTAAGGAACTCCTTACATGTATTATATGCCTCATCATGAATCCAACAAGAGTGTTAGATTCCTTGTGAGTGTTGGTGCATCCTCTTGTCTAAGGTTTGTTTTTTTAATCAATCCATGTATTGGGTACATTGTCACCTAGGTCTTACATATCCTAGTGCATGACATATATTGTTATATTAAATAAAAGTTGGTAAACTCAAGTTAGCATAAGACATCATAATAATAAATGAATCCTCATCATTTCATCCATAGTCATGTTTGTTGCATCCATCTTTTAGTCATTTTCTTCTATCATTTTACATCTTTCATCTAGCATTTCCTTCACATCTCTTCAAGTTCGAGAGATCACCCATGTAGTTTTCACACATATAACCTCTTGAGGGGATATCAATTGCTTCACTTTTCAAAAATTTCCTTCCTTACTTAAGTGAGGCATGTCATCATTTTCTTCATTTTTTCTAATATTTCTTCTTAGCTACCTTTTTTTCTTTGAAACAATGTTACTTCAAACATTGCTTCAAAGTGTGATAAAATGTAGACACTAATATAATTTACTTAATCATCAAATCATAATTATAGTAATTAATCATTAGTTCTCCTCATCATTAAGCTTTAATCATCACCATTATCATTTATTAATTTTATCCATTTATCACATTAATTTACCATTTATTATCATTCATTAACTAATAATCATTTATTAATCCATTTAATTAAATAATTATTTAGTTAAATGAAAACAAATTATCCATTTTCAATTAAAATTTTCATTTTTCTCTCATTAGTTAACTCCTTCCTTCATCTGTTAACTTTGTATTCGAATGGAAACTTATTCTTCACATTTATCCATCAATTGACTCTGTTTGAAATTGTAAACTTCATTTTTCAAGTTCTGTTGACTCGGCAAGAAATTCTATAAGTATATTCATTCCTTCATCATTTTCATATTGTTGTACTATTAAGCCGCATCCACATTCCAACAGATGAAACAACATCTATTTAAAATTTGTAGTGAGGTTGTCAGAACAGGATTAAGATTTGGTTTCCGTTTGTGTTTTCAAGTCTTTGATTTCTTATTCTCTCCTTTCAGTGCCTGAATTCTCTTAGCTGATGTTTAAACAAACCCATTTCCTTATGTTGACAATACAATGCTTTAAAACAGAGTATTCTGATATTCAGCAGCTAAATTCTAGTATCTGCTGATAGAAATCCACAAACCTGCAGCAAACCTTCCGTTAGCATTATTAAATTTCTGTCTCCTGCCAGATAAACCATACATCTGCTAGACAAATAAAGTTTCTAACTCTGATACCAAATGTTGGTTTATTCAGATTACAAAAACAGGGCATAACAGAGCAGCACAAAAATTGATTGAAAAACAGAGCATAACATAAATTGATAGAGAAACAGAGCAAAACAGAGGACACCTATAAATTGTTGCAGCAATTGATTAATTAGTTAATCATTAAATCTGATACAAATAGTTATATACAAATTACTGCAGCAATTGATTAATTACATGAAGCTTTGGGTCGGAGAAAGGGCGGGTGCCCATAACAGGGTTTCTCTTAATAATAAACTGAACTACAAGAAACCAAAAATAATGAAAATACATTTGAGGCAGTGAACAGGGTGGTGGTCATGTAAATATTGCATGTAGTTTCACAAGGCAGTGATCATTTTACATACATATTTTTGAAATAATTCTTATGTGTATTAATATAAAATATGCTACATCATACAAAATATCATCCAGGAGGTCCAATGGTCTGGTCATTTACAGTGGATGTATATATCCTTATTTATTTGAAGGACAAAAAGAATGGCTACAAAACATCACTAACGTAGTACTGCGCACACAGCACATACAACTCAGAAAGAATACAATTCTAATAGACGACTCCCCAAATAGGAGGAAGTCGCTGAAAGACTTCTATGCACTCCACAATACAATCAGGTCCATGTTAGAATATCCAACACAAATATAGAAGAAAGATGTTCAACAAATACTGATCGCTACCATTGCTACTGCTAAAGCACTGATAATACTGGATGGTGTGAAAAGGGCTCCTGCCTTAGATGTTGGCTTCTCGCTGGCTGTTGGTGAAATACCTCCAACAGAAGTCGTGGGAGGAAGTAAAGATGGTGAATTAGATGAGGGAGACACTGCATTTGGAGTTGCAGGGGAAGAGGAAGGAGATGTTTCTGTTGCTGGTGGTGCACTAGAACCTGCAAGGGCAGCCATTAAATTATGTTACATACTCTTTTTGTTATAAAATTTATATTCATATCTGTTGGAAAAGGTAATAACACAACTTTCCCTTTATGTAAAATTACCATTTAACTCAGATGTACATGACATTTAAGCTAAGCCAAAAAGAAATGTCAACATACCTGTAGATGGAGAAGCAGCTGGAGCTCCCGCAGCTGTTGACAAACAACAAGAAGTATACCAATTACTACTTGTTCTTTAAAACTGAATAGACTACTTACTTCCAAGAAACATTAAAGGTTATTTACCATTGCATTGACTGAGAGGTGGAGTGGTGATTTTGCAAGCGCCTGGTAGAGCCAGAGCCCTTGTTTGGTTAATGGGAATGCCCAGAGGATTGGTGGCAGTAAACAGCTGGCACAAGCAAGTTGCGCTGGTCTGCACTACAGAAGATAAGGCAGTGCAGCAGCCTTGTGATGGAGTTGTGTTGGACATATTACTTGAGATGTATCCCACACAGGGAGATAATGTTGCCAGAGAAGTTGCACACCCTGAAGATTGAGCAGCCACACCGCCATACTCTGCAACTCCCGCTATTATTACCACCACAGTCAATGTTACCAAAAGCAGTCGTTGAGGGCATTTCATTACACCTGCCATTGATAATCAACTTGAAAAGTACAGAAAAACTAGCGAGTGGCTTAGGAAGTTCTGAAATTGAGGATGGAGTAATAACTTTGTGAGATCCTGATTGGAGGATTAGTAATTTATAAAGTGAGCGAATAGAGATTGTGTAACTGGAATTCAAAGCCGATTGTACACGGAAGAGAAAGGTGGCAATCGCACAAAGTTTTGGTAAACCAAACCTGATTCTTTCTACCAGTTTTGAATGATTGAAGCACAGTCAGCAGAAAATTCGTTGTAAGTGGTCTACCTACCTACACCAATAACTATTCTTTCTGATCTCTAATTCCCGTAATCTGAATTCCACTTTTCTACATGAATCTTTAAACAAATGCCTTGTATCAAGAATTTAAAACCCACAAGCGATAACGGACAAGGAAAATGATGGCAGACATTAAAATATGGGATCAACTGCTGACTGTTGATGTAGGTCCAGGGGTTTCCGGGGTAAATAGTCGGCCACAAGGTCTAACAGGCAGCCGACATCCTCTGCGCCACAGTTTGGCGGCGGAGTTACCGTTATAGTTGGTAAAGGATTTGTTGCTTCCCTTTAATTAACGGTGCGCGTTTTAACAAAATTTCAATGATACTCCGTTGCGACATGTCGGCGGCGGTCCCACATTGTCTTTGTTTAGTTTAACTTTTGTTATGTGTAATAATGGGTGGTTTATATTGACGGTTCTTTATGGATTTTTCATGTTGGCTGTTGTTTTAGGTAGTTTATAAAAAGTTAAGCTTAAATTTTCGAAGTCTATCGAAAAATAAAATAAAAAACCCACAATTTTAATAAATGATATATTATTTAATTTTGTTTATTTTTATTATTGTTCATTTTCAGGAATTGATTTTGGTTCTTAGATTTTTATTTGTTACTTTGATTCAAATTTAGAAATGTGAAATAGATATAGATTACTTTTATGTGCTTCAAACATTTAAAGTTTAAATTTCAAAGTGAACACTATTGCCCTTTTTCCTATTAGTCATTATGAATCAACATAAAATATATTTTTGTGAGTTTGTATGTCATGTTGTATTTAAAAGCATTCTTTATGCATTTGAAATCATGAAATAAATCATATAAAAGACATGAACATTCATTATAGCAACATCATAGAACATCCTAATTGCATGCACCATCATCCTAAGATTATTGCACATGCTTGCTTGTTATCCTTGATCCTTGTTAATTGTCATTTAATCAACATTCTTACTCTTTCGATTTATAATGATTTACAAAATTTTAGTTCTAAATAGTATTTCTCATTTTATTATTGGGAGGCATTAGATGTTTGCCACTTGCTCTAACTTGTAATAACATGGCCACTAATTTTCCTAGGAGAGTATTTGAACTCGTGGGTGTGGTACCTACATTGACTGATATAATCTAAACATTTGTACCATTACACCTTTCATCAATCTTCTACTTATCCATCTATAACTCATTTCTTGGGACATAATAAAAATTGACAAAGCTATAGCTAAGTTCATGAGACTTCGTAAAGGTTTTCCAACCAATGACCGCAAACAAGGTTATGATATAGAATTAGATTGAACAACTTATTTTGAGGAACAAGTCAAGTTCCTTATTCTTGAAATCCAAAACATTCAAAAAATTCAAAAGAACAAAAATATAGAGAAAATTAACCTCAATAACATGTATTTGTCACATTCTTTAGTTCAGTGTAATTTTTTTCTATCACCCATCACTTGTCTTAAATGGGATGTTTCCTTCCCTAAACTAAATATGATCCAAATCCATTTTTAGTCCTTAATGTGCTTTAGCATGGGATATCATTGATGTTTATCAATTGATAGTTGTTTTCCTTTTTCTTTGGTTTATATTTTTTATCTTTAGTTTGATTTATTTTTGACCCATGATGCTATGTCTACTCAAGGTCACCATGTTCATTTCATATCATAGTTTTCTTTGAATGATATACATTGGGCCAAGGTTTATTTTTTCTCTATGATGATGTGATGGTTGTTCTCTCACCAGACTCACCAAGGTCAAGTACCCTGTGATGTGTAGGGAACTCTTTATGTTTGGTGTATGTCTCATCACAAATCTACCAAGAGCATTATATGCCTTGTGAGTTTTGGAGCATCCTCTTGTCTAAGGTTTTCTTTTTGATTCAATCCACATATTGGATACATTGTCACCTTGGTTTTACATATTTCGATGCATAACATCCATTGCTATATCAAATAAAGATCACTTAACTCAAATTTTATAACACCCACAATATGAATTAAAGGCCAACAAGAAATAACATGTTTTTCAAAAATTTACATATTCATAGTTTCTCTTAATTACACATGGATTTCTTTTTGAGGGTTTATAAAGAAGAAATTTAGACATTTTGCACACCTTAGGATAGCATGTCATGTCTCACTAATTGAGAAAAAAAATTGCATTAATTTTTATGTTTAGTTAAAGTTAATAAGATCAAAAGGTCCAACTTTTTCCTTCTATCTAGGGAAAAAGAGAGAGAAAGTGTTGAAAAGGTTTCATGGGTTACAATATTTCTTATTAATATTACTAGGGATTTTTTTTTTAATGATACTCTTATGAGAGAGGAGTTTAATATAACTTCTTGAGAATCTAATGATTGAATATTTTAAGTGAAATTATCAACTTAGTATAGAGCCTATATTCTTTTATATGCACCTGATTGAGGGTAAGGTTGTTTTATGAGATTTGGTCTACTTCCTCCTATTTGAATCTTCAATCCTTCACTCTCAAATTTTATCCAATTGAGTGGTTTAATCAAGTTATTTACTTCTTCAAAATTACCTCCCATAATTGACTTCATACCTACACATCTTCACACATGCATTTTGATTTATTAATTTTAGGATACCTTAACGCCATCATTACACCTTATATCATATATTATAAAAAGAAATAAGTAAAAATAATAAAGAAATAAATAAATATATAATTTACACCTTTATCTTCTATGACTAAATTGCCTATGAAAATTATCTTAATCAATATATAATTTTAAACTCCCTTAATGATGCATATATATATATATATATTGAAAAATATTTATCAATATCTCTTGAGTGGGATCTAATAAATTTGATAACAATTAAGTGAAATTCTCTTGAAGTGATGCTTCTTAAGGAATTTTATATTGAATGAAAATAGTTATTTAGGTACAAATATTTATATCTCATCCTAAGATCGAAGATTACATAGTTTTTAAAAAAATAGCAACACCAATCTTACAATCCTATATTAATATCCTCTAAATCTAACTATTAATTCACGAAGGCTTAAAGATAATTTATATACGGGTAAAAGCAAGAAGTTGAGTACACGAAGAGGGGAAATTTCGGGCAAAACAAAAAGTTTCGAAGGAAATGCGTACGCATTACAGATCGAGTACCCGACCCAGAATTTGAACGCGTACACACTCAGTGATGGGTATGCAAACCAAAAATGCGTACGTGTTTGTAATGTGTACGCGTTTCAAAAAGCGTACGTGTTTTGCCAAGGTATTTATTTTTTTAAATAAATGGTTGCGTTTCATTTTCACTCACTGTTTCTAGCCGCACCAAAGAAGAGAGGTTCTTGATCGCGTACGCGTTTCAAAGCTCATGCTTGGTGAAAATTTTGACTGCCACCTCCTCCCGTCAACACACTCGGCCTTAGTGACCTCCAGGTTGGTTGAATTCTACCTTTTTTTGCTTTGTATCTTTTTTTTTGTTTTGTAATTAGTATTCAGTTTTTGTTTCTTTAGTGTGTTTTAGTTCAATTTTTTATAGTTTTTAATTGCATTTAAAAAATCAAGAATGTCAACGAAACAGATAACGTTAAATTGTAAATTGAAAACCATAAAAACTAAACCTAAATTGGACACATTTAACTTAGAAATCAAAACCATAGGTTACAAAATTTACATAGGTCCCTAAAAACTAATTTACCCAGGTTAATCCTTGGTCCTAAACCCTAAAACATAAACCTAAAACCCCATTTACCCTAAAACGTAAACCGAAAATAGGCTATTTACCCTAAAAAGTAAGTTACGTAAAACCCTAAATTAGGGATCATAATTTATAGTCCATAGGTTCTACCTGTACACTTTGGTATGTCGTTGGTGATCCACACAACTACCAATGAAATTCATAAAATTGACTAATAAAGGAGGTACAAACAATTGATGCATAGATATATATATTAACCAACAAATTATTGATTTAATTATAATATATTCACATAATATAAATTTGATAGCTAATTTTATCTTAGAAAACTTCATGATTGTATAATTTAACTTGAGAAAGTGCACTAGTGAAGTAAAATAATGTACCTCATGCGAAACTGTGTGCTTGATTTAATAAATGTATATATCATGATGCTAGTTGATATGAGCATGTAATCACTCTATATCAGTGTTATATTAGCTTATATAGTGTATGATGTATTCTCTTAAAAAAACATAGAAATGCAAGTCATACTTGTTAATCTAGACTATGTGCAATATGGATAGAGCTAGACACATAAATCTTATTAAATCAAATAAATATTAAAATGTGAAGCACGAATGATTTCTACCCAAATCTTATTTGGATGAGATCCTTTGTGAATTAAATGTAAGGATGCATTATGGTCATATTCAAACCTTAATTTATAGGATATTATTCATAAGATCTATAGGTTGTGTGTAATCTAATTCCTATTTTAACTCTCATGTGTAGTGGCATTGTTCTAGATTAGGAAAACTAAATGTTGTACTTTCTCTAAACTAGTGTATCAAAGATAACTTGAGGCATGAACATTTCAATGGAAAATTCAAATTACTTTTTTGACAAACTTGATAGATGATGATTCGTAAATGCAAGTGAATTCTATAACCAAAGGTTTATTTTCTAAGTTTATTTAAATTTATTGAATTGATCAATTGATTCCTCACTTAGTGGTAGTTAGGTTCTTTTTTGAAAACCCATGTTTCTAGAATTTATATAAATATGAAGAGTCTATGCCATAGAAAAGTTTCAAAACATATATGATTACAAAAAAAATTGGGTCTAAATCACTTTAGATCCCTCTTCCTTTTTAAATCATCTAAGAGTGCATAGAGGTCCAAATAGGTGAACAAA
Organism: Sequoia sempervirens; assembly: GCA_007258455.2. Taxonomy (NCBI): domain Eukaryota; kingdom Viridiplantae; phylum Streptophyta; class Pinopsida; order Cupressales; family Cupressaceae; genus Sequoia; species Sequoia sempervirens. The sequence continues at coordinate 77,108 of VDFB02326250.1, read as the reverse complement.
ATCCATCGTAACTTAACAACTTAACAACTTAGTTATATAATTGAAATCTAAAATTCCTAATTGTTGCAAAATCCATCGTAACTCAACAACTTAGTTATAATTGAAATCTAATTTATTCCTAATTGTTGATATATTAAAGCTATTCCTAGAATGTCACATATTTTATTCAAAGCACTAAGTTTAGGTGGTAGGGTTTCTCATTTACTTGTAAAAATTTATTAAAAAAACATAGAAATGCAAGTCATACTTGTTGATCTAGACTATGTGCAATATGGATAGAGCTAGACAAGTTGTATAAATGCTATTAAATCAAATAAATATTAAAATGTGAAGCATGAATGATTTCTACCCAAATCTTATTTGGATTCAAGATCCTTTGTAAATTAAATGTAAGGATGCATTATGATCATATTCAAACCTTAATTTATAGGATATTAATCATAAGATCTATAGGTTGTGTGTAATCTAATTCCTATTTTAACTCTCATGTGTAGTGGCATTGTTCTAGATTAGGAAAACTAAATGTTGTACTTTCTCTAAACTAGTGTATCAAAGATAACTTGTAGCATGAACATTTCAATGGAAAATTCAAATTACTTTTTTGACAAACTTGATAGATGATGATTCGTAAATGCAAGTGAATTCTATAACCAAAGGTTTATTTTCTAAGTTTATTTAAATTTAGTGTTCATTGATCAATTGATTCCTCACTTAGTGGCAGTTAGGTTCTTTTTTGAAAACCCATGTGTCTAGAATTTATATAATATGAAGGAAGAGTCTATGCCATAGAAAAGTTTCAAAAAATATATGATTACAAAAAAATTTGGGTCTAAATCACTTTAGATCCCCTCTCCCTTTTGAAATCATCCAAGAGTGTGTAGGGGTCCAAATAGGTTCAAAATCCATCGTAACTCAACAACTTAGTTATATAATTGAAATCTAAAATTCCTAATTGTTGCAAAATCCATCGTAACTCAACAAATTAGTTATAATTGAAATCTAAACCCTAAACCCTAAAAGCATTCAACTCCACAAAATTTTATTCCCTTAAGCCATGGAACATTTTGTCCTAGGTCCTTACTAGACATAGATCCCCTTAAGCCATCCTATCACCCTAAATCGTAAATTGATGTCTTAAGAGGTCCTAATAATGACATTTCCTAAGGGGATCAAAGAAGTTCTCAAAATTTGGTGAATAGAGTTGAAGCTCATCTTTGTTTATTTTGTACATTGCAATTAGGTCACTAGCATATATCTATGTGTCCTTTTAAATGTATTCTATTAAATTTTCATTCTTATCTCTAATATTCTTTGAAAACAATGAATGAGATTATAAATTTTAATGTTAGTGTTAAACGTATAATTTCTTCTTAACTACTTTGTCCCACTATAGAGAACTTGTGTCTCTTATCATGAAATTTGAAAATTTAGATAAATCAATTTATGTCCTCGGATTTAATTAAATTCTATGTCATACTTGATTAATACATCTATTCATTTTGTTGTAGGACCTTAAAATGAAATTTGGTTTCCTTAGGCAACTCCACCAAATTTTATTCCCTTAAGCCATGGACCATTTTTTCCTAGGACCTTACTACACATAGATCCCCTTAAAAGCCATCCTATCACCCTAAATCGTAAATCGATGTCTTAAGGGGGAATTTGACATTTCTTAAGGGGATCAAATAAGTTCTCAAAATTTGGTGAATAGAGCTTGACTCATCTTTTTTATATATTTTGTACATTGCAATTAGGTCACTAGCATATATATCTATGTGTCCCTTTCAATGTCTTCTATTAATTTTTCATTTTTATCTTTATTATTATTTGAAAATAATGAATGAGATTAACAACCCCACATTGGACTCAATTTAATGTGTGTACATGTTATATGAATTTTTAATGTTATGGATTTTTTAATGCTATAAATTGAATGGTCTTCAAATGAAATATATTTTGAATTTGTGCATGTTCAATGTGATTTTTAAATAACTTTCAAATTGTGTGCATTATTTAATTAGTTTGTTGATATATATATTTTAATTGTTTAACATGCAGTTGCCATATCATTGCTCAAATGGATCCACTATTTAATTTAGATGCTTGATCAAGAAATCCCTATAGATCCTAGCGTACATCCTAGTCCACCACATGAACAAAACCCTAGCACACCTCCACATTCTCCACCGCCTAACCCCCCACCCCCTCCTCTAGTTGACTAGGATCAACTAAGAGAGAATATTCGAGAAAACCTGATTTTCATTCAATGAAATATAGATCTCATAAAAAATGAGACTAGAGTCCCTCCACATCTTGCACGGTTTGCATCTACGATGCAAACTGTTGTCAATTCTGTTTGATCTATCGATGCGGACCTAGATGGTTCCAGCGATGGAGAGAAGAGATAAGACAACTCTATGTGGATGAATTGTCATATAAAGACCTAAAAATTACTAAACAAGCCATATGCCAATATTTTGTGAACCCCCAAACAAACCAACCAATACCACCCACACAAAAATGAATTTCAATGTTATGGTGTAGGCACCCACAGATAGCTGCACATTTTTGGGAGAGATGGTGGATGGTGTTTGATACTCCACCACATGGCAACCGTGAGGTGTCCTTATACTTTTTGAGAAATTTATGGGCTGAGTTTGAGTTGGGTAAAAAACCCAACTATATTGATATGAGGGCATTTCAGGGAGCTGGGCGTGGCATGCCCCAACATAGAATAGGAGCATGTGTTGATCCTTAGCAACGTTCTCCAGTTGCTCCTATTGTTCCTCCTCCTTCTCCTAGTGTTCTCGTTGCATTTTAGTAGCAAACCATGTTATCAACATTAGGAGCATTGAGTTCACTTTCAGGACATCTCACTCAGCAGACTACACACGCGGCCACTGAAGTGGCCAATAGAGAGCATGGAGGCTTGGGCTATAGGGATACTCAGACATCCACTTCAAGTGAGGCACATGCATTTGGGACGGGGTCATACCTAAATTTACTATATTCTTAGGATCGTCCTACACAGGTATGTTAATCTTTTGAACTTAAATTTAATTCAAGTTTGAAATGTAAAAAATTCATGTAAATAATAACATCAAACTATATATATAATATAATATTAATTCAATAAGTTTTTGTTTTGTGTAGACGCATGATGACATGATGCATGAAACTCAATATGATCATTGTGTGTATATGTCGAGTGTTGTAGATCTGGGCTCACCTTTTGGACATGTACTTGAACCAAAATATATTAAATAATTTGTGTGGATATATATATATATATATATATATGTATATATCTAATTTATTTTGAATTTTTAAACGTGTGAATTTATATATTATATCTAAATGCAGGGAGGTCATACTATCCCTAGTATTGACCAACCACAAGTTACAGTGGTGAGCACTCCTGAGACATCATCAACTCAGGTGCGTGCTTTCAAAAGTTTGTTAAGTTTAAATTAAATACACATCATAGATCTAATTTAATTTTTTCATTTACATACACATGTGAATGATCTATACGAACTGTTGTGCATCTATATGTAGGGATTTGATGAGATACCCATGGCGGGCCGCACACCTGAGACATCATCGAAATTTATGCATGGGAGATCTCAGGTGCGTGATCATGAGGTCATATCATTCGAGGTTGTAAACTTTACTTTAAATCTCCTATACAATTTTTACGAACCTTTTATATATATATATGGGTATGTGCAAGATCATGATGGGCCAAAAAGTGGCAATATGATGGGTATGCGGTTGACGACTATTTTTTTACCCAAAATTGATGAAACGAAAAGGGTTTTTAAAGGAGATTCTCAGCTTTTCACGGATATAAATTATACTTTACTTTGAATTTAATAAGTAATTATTATTCATTTTCTATTCAAATTACAACTAAAGTCTTGATTGATAGGTTGATTGAAAAACATCTATAGTTTTCAAATAGTATCACAGTTTTTGAATCCAAAACATGCGTCACATTCTATGCTTCACATACTATAGGATTAAAAAAAGAAAAATTGAATTTCGTGAATTTTTGACCAAGTTAAGGTGGTTAGACATACAAGTTTTATATTTTTCCAAAAGTTGTAATAAAAAATTCATGATTAATTATTTACTTGGAAAAAAATTACAAAAAAATATGCATCGCATCGGGGCATGAGTCCTCTACTTATATCTAAAATATTATAAAAAATAATTATCATTTTATTGTGGTTAGGGTGATCCGCGGACACCTACTTCTTATTTTTCCCCTGAAATTTAAGTACCACTACATTGAAATTTCAAATTTTCATGAAATAGATTTTTTTTTTTAAACATACCTAGTAGTTTAGAAACTACATTCAATTTGCTACAGATTCTATTCTTACACATTTTTGAAATAATATAGATAACTTATTTGAATTTTTATGTCAAGTTGCCTAACTCTGATTTTTCTGAATTTTTTGCCACTTAAGGGCCTGTTCTTTCCATGATGATCCTGCACATACCCATATTTGAGGTTTTCACATATTGTTTGCTTTATATGAATATGCAGGATATAGTAGATCAGGCATTTGCATCTTCTCAACTGACAGTTATGCTACCTGTTGAAGAAAATGTGCCAGTTGATTCACATGACCATATGGTAATTTATGCATACTAGAAATCATTTTTACTATATTTACTCAATATTTAATTAGTTTTTTTTTTTTTAATCTAAAAGTTTATATTTTCAATTTTAAATATGTTGAATTATATCAAAATTTCTAAATAAATTTAAATCTAATTTCAAGTTTCTTGTACTCTTTTACAACATGATGTAGGTACATCTAGTCGACATGGAACAAAGAGGAGACTTGATTTGACCGATTAGCCTGAAAGTTAGATGGTTTTATATTTTATGGACTATAGATCTGTAGTTTTATTTCAATATATGTGTTGGACTTGGCATACAAATTTTATGGACTATCTAGAGATCTCTAGTTTTATTTTGAACATGTTATTATCATATGTGTGTTTATTTATATCAGCTGACTTTAATATGATGATTATATATGCAGTCAATTATGAGATCATGTTATGTTCATTTTCATGATTATATGCATTCATACATATCTATATTTATATTCTATCTAATTTTTAAGTAATACATGCACTATATAAGTTCTTATCTAGAATCAAATTTTTTATATATAATTTATCACATGGTTAGGTGACAAATTAAAACATTCCTTAAATAGTTTCTTAAATCATATTCATAATAAATTAAGGGCAAGTAATTTTAACTATTTTCCAATTACATAGCAAATTTTTGAATCGATAAACAAAAAACTATCTCCTTGTATGTATAAAATGTATAATCTATACAATTGAATAATTATATAAAATGTGGTAAATAGAAGACATGAAACATGTATAATCTATAAAATTGGAACAAGATATTTAAAAAGTGACATCGAACAAACATATATAATGTACATCAAGATGGTTAATACAACTATATAACATGATGAAACATATATGTGCATGTAGATACAATTAAAGCTTATCAACTTTTAGGTGAATACCAAAAATTGATATTTACATAGTCTCTTGATAAAATAGTTTTTCAGTTCAACAATCACATCGTAGACAGACTTGATGAGAACTTGCAAAAATAATTAATGTAAGTAACTACAATTTTTGTGTGTCATTTAAGTAAAAAATTCATGCAAGAAAAGAACTGTATATAGTAAATTCCATACAAATTCAAATGATGTTAGCCATAGGATGGATTAAGGGGACCTAAGAGGATGCATAGCTTAAGGGGGGTTTTAAGAGAATTCCTTAAGGGGAGTTAAGAGGATGCATCTCATGAACCCTAGGATATGGCTTAACGGGTCCTAAGAGGATTAAGGAGATGTAAGAGGATATGAATTAAGGGTCCTTTAAGAGGACGACTTAAGGGGATGCAAGAGGGTGGATTAAGGGGAGTTGATAGAATGACTTGAAGGGATGTAAGAGGGTGGATTAAGGGGAGTTGATAAAATGACTTAAAGGGATGTAAGAGAGTGGATTAAGGGGATGCAAGAGGGTGGATTAAGGGGAGTTGAGAGAATGACTTGAAGGGATGTAAGAGGGTGGATTAAGGGGAGTTGATAGAATGAGTTGAAGGGATGTAAGAGGGTGGATTAAGGGGAGTTGTTAACATGACTTAAAGTGATGTAAGAGAGTGGATTAAGGGGATGCAAGAGGGTGGATTAAGGGGAGTTGATATAATGACTTGAAGGGATGTAAGAGGGTGGATTAAGGGGAGTTGATAAAATGACTTCAAGTGATGTAAGAGAGTGGATTAAGGGGATGAAAGAGGGTGGATTAAGGGGAGTTGGTAGAATGACTTGAAGGGATGTAAGAGGGTGGATTAAGGGGAGTTGATAGAATGAGTTGAAGGGATGTAAAAGGGTGGATTAAGGGGAGTTGATAAAATGACTTAAAGTGATGTAAGAGAGTGGATTAAGGGGATGAAAGAGGGTGGATTAAGGGGAGTTGATAGAATGACTTAAGGGATGTAAGAGGGTGGATTAAGGGGAGTTGATAGAATGAGTTGAAGGGATGTAAGAGGGTGGATTAAGGGGAGTTGATAACATGACTTAAAGTGATGTAAGAGAGTGGATTAAAGGGAGTTAATAGAATGACTTGAAGGGATGTAAGAGGTTGGATTAAGAGGAGTTGATAGAATGACTTGAAGGGATGTAAGAGAGTGGATTAAGGGGATGGAAGAGGGTGGATTGAGGGGATGTGATGTATGATACCTCCAAGATGTGCTTGCACTAATCAACTAGAAGACCTTTCTCTCTGTCTTCACTCAAGAACCTGATGGCTTCAGGGTTCTAAACTGGCCTAGATCATTAACTAGCCCTCCTCTAACTCTGTCACAAGAGTTATTCTCCTTGTGCTTCACCTTGAAGGATACAATACTCTTTGCAACTGCCTACTCTACGTTGGACTTAGAAGGATCTAAGTGCCAACTTCTTCAAACTATTAGAACTGCTTGTAGGGGAGTTGTAGATACTGTCTCCATGCTGTTTGTATCCAAAAGGATCCATCTTGCTCGGTGTTCAACCTTCAAACTACCCGATTGCATAAAATTGCCTAGGTGAGGCCTAAACTCTACTAGCCCTTACCAGTCAGTTTTCTGACTTTTCCTCTCACACTTGACAAACAACCTACCAAACAAAAGGAACTTTCAAGCACCCTTTTTAGAGCTTTAAATCTTCTACTAGATTTCAAACCTCTGTCACTGTCGTACAGTGCATTCCTATCATCTTGGACAAAAGGGCTAATTGACCTATTTGTTAGGGTTTCTGTGCTTTCTTCTTCTAATCTCATTCTAGTGGACTGATTGAAGTCCCAAACCCTTTTGCACGTAAAGGCCTCACCTTACCCCACCTGGTACCGTACTGACTCCGTACAGTGGCACTTTTCCCCTGCCTAAGTTCTTAACTCTTCTTTTCCAAACTCCTAACCGGGTAGCTTACACTCGCCTAGGGTTTGGTATTTCCAACTTTTGTTTGGCTCTCAAAGTTTCCTATTACTAAATATGTACAAAAGCATGGCTCCCCTATCATTTCCATCGAACTCAGGAAAACTCCACGGTCAGACTTCATGGGGGAGCCATTTATTGGCTGACTGCTCACAACTAAGCTTACAAACCCTCTAAATTCTAGTTCTAAGGATTCAATTCAATAACTCTACACTACTCCACTTGAATACACAATGAAAAATGAATCAAATATATCCTAATAGCATGAATGCAGTGCTAAATCTGTGTATGCTATGCCTATGATAGTTCTGTTGCAAAACACACGGGGATTTCAGAAATACACTCTACCACTCTAACTATGAACCCAAATCACTGAATCTAATCTTAACTCTTATCTACAAGATGAAAATACACTCCAAGCTATTTCAAGAACCCATGAACCGTGAGAAATCTGTGTAAACAAAGTCTTTTTATTCACTGTTTCTCTGAACACACGGGTAACACACAAAAATTACTGAAAATCTGCTAACTGTCTTCTATTCTTCTCACCAAAATTTGATTACAATTACTGACTACTACTCCTACGAGCCATTCCCTCTATTTTTAATGCCATTACATCTTTCCAGGGCAGTTACTCGAGCATTTTCCTGATTTCAAGGGATTCCCATTGCCAAGAAAGTTACATGCACTCCATAACTGTGGTCATGCAACTTTTATCAATCATTTGTAACTTCCATTATGCCATGATTGTGTCATGATCCTCAAACATAGGACCTCTAACACCTTGATCTCGAGCAATCAACATCTCACTTAACCGTTCCCTGGCATCTTTTAAACAATGATGATTGGCTTTAATACACTAAATACTTAATAACTTAACATATGCTGTCCAAAGTTTCATAAAGAAAAATTTAATACTAATGATGATCTAATGAATATTTTAGTCCTAATGACTAACTCTTCACACACAAATGTAAGACCTTCTAAGGTCCAAACCAAACTCACAAGCATATTAACATCCCTGACTTGGCTAGGGTCAGTACAAGCCAAAATTGTTTTCAAACCAAAATGGAGGTCAGCCTAGGTGCTCCTGCACCAGGATGCATGTCATGAACCTTATGATATGGCTTAATAGGCCCTAAGAGGATGGATTAAGGGGATGGAAGAGGGTGGATTAAGGGGAGTTGATAGAATGACTTGAAGGGATGCAAGAGGGTGGATTAAGGGGAGTTGAGAGAATGAATTTAAACCCCAAGGGGTGTTGAGAGAGTGACTTAGGGAGATGAAAGTGGATGGATTAAGGGTAGATATATGAGGATATTGATTGAGGGGTCCTAAGAGGATGAATTAAGAGGTGTTGAGAGAGTGACTTAAGTGGATGCAAGTGGAAAAATTAAGGGTAGATATATGAGGGTATGGATTACGGGGTCCTAAGAGGATGGATTAATGGTAGTTGATAGAATGACTTAAGGGGCTGCAAAAGGATGGATTAATGGTACATAAGAGGATGACTTAAGGGGTAAGAGAATGGCTTAAGGGGATATGAAATCAATTATAAAGTATCAATTAAATGTATCTAGAACTATATATAGTTACCTGTCTCTAGATTCAATTCCATTGTAATATATGTGCATCTCCTCTCTTTTTTGTAAAGCATCTAATTTTGGGAGACCTAAAACAAAAAATGATATAAAACTTTAATTAGGAAATGATTAAAGACAAATATATATATATATATATATATATCATTAAATATATATACAACTAGATATACTTACCAATATTTATTTACTCTATTGTACCATCTGCATCCTCTCTTTTTTGTAATGCATCTATGATTGTCTCATGATCATCCATTGAAAGTGTCCATAAAAATTTATTAGCAAGCATACCTTGATATCTAACTAGTTTTATATTGGTTGCCAAAATTAAATGTGAATAATGTATAATCTTCTTGTGTCTTTCATAATCTTCAAATGTAGGCAAGCCATTCTTTCTCATCAAATATTTTTGAAGCCAGGTGCCAACAACAACCACTGAACCAGTTGGATACTCAAAGTTGTCATCATCCATTCTAGTATGTACCAACTTATGTTTTCTCTCAGCACATCTAGCCAACCAGTGTACTCTGTCTGCTCTTCATTCCCTTGAGGTGCAACAAAAGCATACAAATGTCCTGCAAAAATAAATACAAAATTCAATAAAGAGTGGCTTATATTTAACTCACATATAAACATGCATACATACAAAATTCAACTCAATAAATAATGTACATTCTTGTACAAGATCTGAAACACGATCATAATCATCTGATGCGAACACTTGATTATCTTCAATTGTTGTTCCATGTTGAACATGTGTCGATGTAGGCGTTAGAGCTCTTTATTGCCATTGTTCGACCCATTCCATATTTTCACATGCCTGCCAATCACCTACAATACAAAATTGACAAAAGCATGCCAACTCCCTTGTCCATATTGTCCATGTGTGTTTGCATTCGAACTCTTAAATGAATGCCATTTTGTAGTTCCATTAATTGTTTCACAATCTTGTCGAGAAAAAATATCATTTTCTTCAACTAACCAAAAGAAGCATTGAATTATTGAGCTCTCACTTGTTCTTGTAGATAATTTGGTGTTGCACCAATATACAATTGCACGTGCATCTCTAAATTTCGCAGCATCCTCAAATTTTAGTTGCTCTCTAGCAAGAGCTCTTTTCACACATGTACCTGCTCCATCTTTTTCTCCCTTACCATGACCGGCTTCAAAAAAATGCCATATGTGTTGGATATTATTTTCCTTATGAACTCTACATAACCAATAAAACATTCTAGCATTTTTGAATTGACCCATGCAATTATCTGACCATATGAGATGTTCTAGCATTTGAATTCCTCTCTCTTTTAAATTTTTATAAAATATATCAAAACAATATTGTACAAACTCAAATGAATGTAATCAATTATCACCTACATAAAAATGGTACTCTCTCAAAAAATTTCTATTATCTTTTGTACTATCTTCGGCATGTCTATAAACAATGTGAATAAATATAGCTACTTGCACTGAATTATAATACTGTGATTAAATTTCTTCTTGTGGAGCAAGAGTATAATTTTCAACAAAATCAACAACTGACAATATAGTTCCAATTGGGAATGTGTTTTTACATAAACGAAATTGATTATCAAGCCAATGAGCATTCTGAGAGTGTTGAACATATTTAGGTACAAAATTATCTTTAAATTCAGTAATAAAAGCATGCACACTAACTTTTTCCACAATTAGCTCAACACATTTTCCAGTTTTTCCATCTTTTAAAGAATACTGAATATTTTTAAATTTTTTTACATACACTAATTGTTTTCCAAATTCATCTAAACTACTTTCATGCATACATTCTCTTAATAATGAAAAGTTACCACATCTATTGCATTCTCCAGAAATGCATGCTTTTAAAAAAAACGAGTTTCCATTTAAAGAGGGATCACAAAACAAACCTGCTATAAAATATTTGATTCTTTTAGGTGGAATATTAATGCCACAAATGTCCTAGATAATTTGGTTAGCATGCAAAGTGCATCGTATATATCGAAATATATCATAATAATAACGAAATTGTACATGAGTCTTACAACAACAAGAGATTCGTTGCTTATTAATTCTAACATACCAAGGTTTACACTTTTCAAATGATATTTGACTTATGTAAATATTCAATGGTAAGATTGCATCTAATTTTTTTTTTATATAATTCAGTTTGAGTCATATCTAAGAGATGCTTTGGATGAGGTTCACGAATTTTGGAACCCACCCTTAATTTTAAGACATCTCTAATGTTAGGTGATGTATTATCATGCCAAAATTTTTTGATTAAAGATTTAATTTCATTAGTTAATTTCATGTCTGATCTTGGGAATCTACCACTAAAACTCCAACATTGATTAATAGGATCTTTTTCAATACTTTCTCTTCTTTTAACAACTCTTATCAAAGTTATAGGATTTAAGTTTATACATTTACTAATCTTACTTAACATTCTTTTATTTGAAGCCGCTTTATCAACTAGAGCAGCTATTATTGCACGACGAGCTGCATTCTATCTTTTGATCGACTTTTCTTACCAATAACATAAATATCATTAGCAACACTAGATATGACTTGTTCTACTGAATCATTTTTCTTTTTTTGTTTTAAAAAAACACCTAATTTTTTCATCACTTTTCTCATTTTCAACATTCTCATCAATTGCACCATGAGTTGACATTGGAATCCTAATTTCTTTCTATTTTTTTGTATATTTTATTTCCATAATTTCTAATTTGTCTTGAAAAAACTTTACCACGAAGGTTATCTAGCGCATCTATTTAAATTGTAAAAAAAAGAATTCACTTTCATCCATAGATGGAGTTTCATTTTCATTCACACAAGGGGTTTCATTTTCATTTTCAAATATAAAAGGGATTTTATTCTCATTTTCATCAATATTTGGGATTTCATTCTCATTTGCATTCTCATTAGGTATAATTTCATCATTTTCTTGTTTCTGCATTATTTCAACCCTAATATTATTGATCACATCAATGGTGTATCCAGCTTCATCTAAACAAGCAATATCAATATTATGAAAACTTGGGTTTGAATACATACCTGGATAGATTTTTTGAATAGGTGCATTTTCCATATCATCGGGAGGTGGATTTGAAGACACACCCGAAGTTGTTTGCATATCATTCAAAGTTGAAGTTGAAGGCACAGTTGGGTTTGTCTCCGTAATTGCATTTTCTTCCATATTCACCATCTCCACATTTGCATCATCTACATTCATTTCATCATTCATGGCTTCCTCTTCAACATTCTTGGAACTAGATGCTACCAAATCTTTCATTTGATGAATGCTTTCTCTCCTTTCCCTTTGTATTTTTGCCTCCTTATCTTTATTTGCTTGAATTTCTTCAGGTGTCATTAACTTTCTACATCTTTATTTTTGTCTTTGCTTATCACCCATGGTTACCAAACCATCTTTGATGAAAAAAAAAATAATTCAAGAAACCTATTTTCAAATTGCCACCTCCTTCAAATATTCAAATTAAACTATGTACTATGAAGACCATTTTTTCTATAAACTCTGAAGTACAAAAATATCATGAGTACATCCAAAAATTCACTTTTTCCAAATCTTCTTGTAAAAAGTTCTTGCACTTGATTCCACTTCAGAAAATTCAACCAACACTTTGTCTCTTCCAACAATTTGAATAGAATATGCCCTACACAAGATAAATTTGCAATAAAAAATACAGAAAATGACATTTTCGGACCGTACTATAGAAAATGAATGTTGCAGGAAAATCGTGTTTTACCAATATTTTCTAAATTAGGGAAAAATGACTATATTAGAAATGTGTACGCGTTATGTTCAAGAACACATACACATTTTATAATGCATACGCGTTGCGTTTTCCCAATGGGTCAATAGATAACACATATGCGTTATGAAACACGTACGCGTTTCATTTGAATAACGCGTACGCGTTTCTGTAACGCATATGCGTTATTTAAAAATTGAATTTCCACACCACATCCAACCTTGGTTTTAGGCTTGGGAAAGGCTTGGCAATTCGAGCCTTAGCCTTTGACCTACAACTAAAAAACTAAAGCAGATTAAAGAAAAATGTCCAACTTTGACAACATAGTTGATGGACTTTTTTTTGAATGAATCTATAAAATTAAAACCCATTAGAGAACACAACGTCTACTTTTTAAATATATAAATTTTGTTAATATTGGATTATGTTTGCTATTTTTTAATTAATTTCTAAGTAAACTAGTCCTTAAACTTGAAATATCAGGTTTTTTTAGTTTTTTAATAACTTTTTATTGGTTAAGTTTCTTGTAAAAAAAATTATATGGCATCAACCTTCAGACAATTCTCTACACAATGAAAAAAAAGAGTCAAAAAATGTTTTGTTTAGGTCCAATTATGTTGTCTTCAAACGTTGATTTTAAAAAACATCAATTAAGGCCAATAAAAATTTAATAAAAAAAATATTCAACCAAAAATTACAAAAAAAAATCCACATCAAAATTTATGTTGTTAGCTCTCTTTTCCCAAAAGGAATTAGCAAAATAATTTTATTTGGGTCAAAAAGTGTTGTCCGTACACCTGTTTGGTATGGTAAAGAAATAGGGACTTTTAAAAAGTGGTTTTTATAGATCCCTATCAAAATTTAATTTCTATAATTTAGGTATTTTAATAACTTACATATTTGGAAACTATATTCAAAATGACAGATTTCATATTACTGACTTTTTTTAAGATTCATTGTGTAAGTGCCTCAAAATTTTCAGTCCAAGTGTGACAAATTTTGAAAAACAGCAAAAATATTTCCACTTTTTGAACTTTTTGTGTACCCAACTTCTTGCATCAGCCCATACCATTCATGTGATCTATGTTAAATATTAAGTGTTGTGTAGAGTATATTGTTGCCCAAGGGAATACATTTTTGAGTAAGTTAATGTAAGAACCTTATATGCCCTTGGGGCCACTAGGATTTATAGATTATCCATGTGTTGCTAAGATTATTTTAGCATTAACTATTACTTTAATGATTGTAGCTAAAATTTTTTTAACCATCTAGAATAACTGCTATTATTCCACCATAAAGGTGCAAGTATATTTTTTAAAAATTTATATTTTTATTCATTATTTATTCCTTATATAACTATTCGGTAGGCATTGGGATTAGTCTCACCCCAACTCATCCATTCATATATTCAAACCCATTAGAGAACACAATGTCTACTTTCTAAATATATAAATTTTGTTAATATTGGATTATATTTGTTATTTTTTAATTAATTTCTAAGCAAACTAGTCTTTAAACTTGAAATATCAGGTTTTTTTGGTTTTTTAATAACTTTTTATTGGTTAAGTTTCTTGTAAAAAAAATTGTATGGCATCAAATTTTAGACAATTCTCTACACAATAAAAAAAAAAAGAGTTAAAAAATATTTTGTTTAGGTCCAATTATGTTGTCTACACATATTGATTTTAAAAAACATCAATTAAGGCCAATAAAAATTTAATAAAAAAAAAAATATTCAACCAAAAATTACAAAAAAAATCCACATCAAAATTTATGTTGTTAGCTCTCTTTTCCCAAAAGGAATTAGCAAAATAATTTTATTTTGGTCAAAAAGTGTTGTCTGTACACCTGCTTGGTATGGTAAAAAAATAGAGACTTTTAAAAAGTGGTTTTTATAGATCTCTATCAAAATTTAATTTCTATAATCTAGGTATTTTAATAACTTACATATTTGAAAAATATATTCAAAATGATAGATTTCATATTATTGACTTTTTTTAAGATTCATTGTGTAAGTGCTTCAAAATTTTCAGTCCAAGTGTGACAAATTCTGAAAAACAATAAAAATATTTCCACTTTTTAAGCTTTTTGTGTACCCAACTTCTTGCATCAACCCATACCATTCATGTGATCTATGTTAAATATCAAGTGTTGTGTAGAGTATATTGTTGCCCAAGGGAATACATTTTTGAGTAAGTTAATGTAAGAACTTTATATGCCCTTGGGGCCACTAGGATTTATAGATTATCCATGTGTTGCTAAGATTATTTTAGCATTAACTATTACTTTAATGATTATAGCTGAAAATGTTTTAACCATCTAGAATAACTGCTATTATTCCACCATAAAGGTGCAAGTATATTTTTTTAAAATTTATATTTTTATCCATTATTTATTCCTTATATAACTATTCGGTAGGCATTGGGATTAGTCTCACCCCAACTCAGCCATTCATATATTCAAACCCATTAGAGAACACAATGTCTACTTTCTAAATATATAACTTTTGTTAATATTGGATTATGTTTGCTATTTTTTAATTAATTTCTAAGCAAACTAGTCTTTAAACTTGAAATATTAGGTTTTTTTGGTTTTTTAATAACTTTTTATTGGTTAAGTTTCTTGTAAAAAAATTTTTATGGCATCAAACTTTAGACAATTCTCTACACAATAAAAAAAAAAAGAGTTAAAAAATGTTTTGTTTAGGTCCAATTATGTTGCCTGCACACATTGATTTAAAAAAAATCAATTAAGGCCAATAAAAATTTAATAAAAAAAATATATTCAACCAAAAATTACAAAAAAAAAATCCACATCAAAATTCATGTTGTTAGCTCTCTTTTCCCAAAAGGAATTAGCAAAATAATTTTATTTGGGTTAAAAAGTGTTGTCTGTACACCTGCTTGTTATGGTAAAAAAATAGAGACTTTTAAAAAGTGGTTTTTATAGATCCCTATCAAAATTTAATTTCTATAATATGGGTATTTTAATAACTTACATATTTGGAAACTATATTCAAAATGATAGATTTCATACTACTGACTTTTTTTAAGATTAATTGTGTAAGTGCATCAAAATTTTCAGTCCAAGTGTAACAAATTCTGAAAAACAGCAAAAACATTTCCATTTTTTGAGCTGTTTGTGTACCCAACTTCTTGCATCAGCCCATACCATTCATGTGATCTATGTTAAATATCAAGTGTTGTGTAGAGTATATTGTTGCCCAAGGGAATACATTTTTGAGTAAGTTAATGTAAGAACTTTATATGCCCTTGGGGCCTCTAGGATTTATAGATTATCGATGTGTTGCTAAGATTATTTTAGCATTAACTATTACTTTAATGATTGTAGCTGAAAATGTTTTAACCATCTGGAATAACTGCTATTATTTCACCATAAAGGTGCAAGTATATTTTTAAAAAAATTATATTTTTATCCATTATTTATTCCTTATATAACTATTTGGTAGGCATTGGGATTAGTCTCACCCCAACTCACCCATTCATATAACCTAACTCGGCATAAAAGTAAACCCGAGGCAAGGTGTGGTTGGATCGTTGGATTGGATCACAATTATACTAAGTGCATTGGGGATACCCTAGGCCATATGTTACGCTAAGTTTATCCTACTCACGAGTCAACCAAGAAATCCTTTGGGGAAGCCTACAAAATCAAAACCCAACTTATCTTTGTAACCATTACATCTAGTTGAGCAGTAGAAGAAAAATGTTGGGTGAGGGTCATGAGTGGCTAGAGTAAGGTGATTGAGACAAGTGCAAGAGGCATTTGCAGTGGTGAAAACCACCATTTGTCTACTTCGTTACATTTTAATTTTGTGTATTGATTTTATTAGCATATATGTATATTTCTCTTTATTCTAGCCATGAATTAAACATTTAAGAAAATGTTACTATACCACTAGCTCAAGTTATGTTATTTGTAGAGGAAAAAATCTTGAAAGAATAAAACAGGGTGGTGGCAGTCAATAAGAAGCACACCCCCATCTAGTTTTATGTTTTCCTTTAATTTAGCTTACTTTATTTATTATTTTCCTTTATGTTGAGGTCTTGCCTCCCACAAGCTATACCTCACCATAAATATTAAGGCAACCAAGGAAGTGAAATACCCTCCCTCAAACTATTTTCATTCAAAACTTCTACTTATTAATTTGTTATTTTCATATGTTTAAACAATCTATGTCTGCTAAAGAAATCTTAGGGGTTTTGAAACCCATGGCAAAGGGTGACAAGGTTGTCACAAGCTCTTCAACAATTGATAAGTAATTCATGAATAACCCATGGATTAAGAACAAATTTTTGAAGAAGTCGTATTTGGAAGTAGGAAGATCTCTTGAGATGATGAGAAAATGATATTGATGACTTTTGGAATAAGTTTTGAAATAGGTGTTGGAGTTTGATAAGATTTTAAGAGCTATCCTAACCTAAGATGAGAAAATTCAAATGGGGACACATGTCAATAGGAGAAGAAATCACACATGCACCAACATCAAAGGTGTCGTTAATACATCCTCAGAGCTTGAGAACATTAAAGGATAACTCATAAAGAAAAAAATAATCTCTTGAAGAGGCATTGTTGCAAGAAATTTTGTTTGAGAAAATAGTGAGAGTGAAAAAGTGATTTTGCAAAGCATGATTGGAAGGAAGTTTAGAAGAATCCTCAAATCCTCCATAGGTTAGAGATAGCTAGCTACAAGAAAATAGTATACATTTTTTTTCATCCTTGCAATCTATAAGGGAGAATTTTATATTAAATAGATTGTTTCATGAGTAATTTTGAAATAGGAGACTGCCCATCAGAATCCAAACTTCCTTTGGATTTACTTAGCTATGTGTTGAAAGAACTAGTCTATGTTTTATACAATTTAATTCTACCAAAAATGAAGTACATATATTTGGTGTATGAACACTTGTACATGACCTAGTGAGTACATTACCTAAAATTGGTGATACAAATTTAGGGCATGTGAGCTTGGTGAGTTTTGTGAAAGGATAGTTAAGAATATAAACCCCTAATTATGCATAAATTAATGGAAAGTAGATTGTTACAAGTGGTTGCTTTCTTTTGGTAGTACAAATCCCAAATTTAGTAATGGAATGCATGAGCCATTATGACCCCCAAGCTTAGGAAGTGAGGATTTTTGACAAGAGGATTATCATGAAATTGGATGACGATCCTTTCACTTTAGTACTTAGATTTTCACAAAGAGGAGTCTTCATGGATGTTGATATTATTGTAGCCTACAATGTTTTGCAAAGAAAAATAGCTAGTGCCAAAATACATTAGCTAAACATTGGTTGGAAGTTCCAAAGAAAGGAAAGTACTGGATCCAAAAATATTTACATAGGTCACTTTATGTAAATGAAATCTCTGACATAATAGTACTATTGCATAAATTAATTTTTAATACAAATTCTCACAATTTTGAAGAATAAATGTACTTCTTCATTGTTGTAATTTTTCAGGGAGAACAATTGTTGGAAACTTGCAGCGAATTAAAGACAATTTCCACATAACCCATAAAGAAATCTATGCATTTAAGTATTCAGAATCCACATGCAAGAGAATAGACAACATACCCATGAAAATATGACACAAGATATACCCTGGGAAAACCCTCAAAAGAGAAAAAACCCAGCCTCCAAAAGCATCCATTTCTCATGTATTATTCAACAATAAAGATTACAATACATCTTCTAAGTCTCCATGAACACCATTGAAGCAACAAGCTCTCTCCAAGCAATCCATGCGAACAAGCATGCAACCACACATCATGTGCCATGCTTCAAACCCTCAAAAATGCTAACTAGAGCTAATCATGCAAAATTGCATCTCACAATAACTACCTTTCTGGCTGCTTTTATAGAAGCAAGCTCCCACAAAACCACTAAGTGGTATTACAAAAAACCATGTGACAAGCCATGAGATTACAAAATCATGTCCCCTTATTTAATATTGGGTACTTCATTTATTATTTTCCCCAATATTAAATAATTACATTTTTACAACTTAACTTATGTCCCAATGTTACATGCAACATTAAGTGGCTCCAAGAAAAATTAGATTAAGTACATAATGCAAGGTGTACAATGTACATTTTCCTAACTATCTCCCACTTGTTGTATACATTTCATAAGGGGAACAAGTAACCTCAAAACATGAATCAAATGAACAATCCACATAGCCACATATACCATCATGGAATCAAAGTGCTCCCTGTGCTCCATCAAGATACCTGCAACAAGAATCAAAGTGACCACCATCCCAAGCATGAATTCTCTCGTCCTCCATCATGCCAATGCACAAAGATACGAAGCCATCCAATAGAGAAGCCACACAATCTATCACAACGAAGCATAAGTCTTTCTCAACTGATATCCCAAACACATACACTTAATCCAATGGTAATAATATGTGCCAGTAGCTATCAAGATACACAAACCCAAAGCTGAAATAACACCCACAACAAGTGCCAATAAATCCAACTGTCCATACCTCCAAGGTATACAAAACATAGTAAAATCATGCCATAAACATATACACCCATAAAATGCAATCATAAAATCCATGTGCAAAAACTGTCAAAGAATGACATACACATCCAAGAGCTCCCAACATGGGTAATAAAAATTTGAAAAAGATCAAAGCATACCAAGTCTACCAATAACATCATATAGAAAGTGTAAACTACATCATGTAGTAACAAGGAATCATCCACAATGATATGCAAACTTGTATATCAATAACTTTTAAGAAAAATCTCATACATACACCTCTTAAAGCCAACTATGGCAAGTATGATCTCCTCCACAACACCCCAAAAGAAAAGCCATAACAACATCCAACTGTTCAAACTCCAAGATCAAACATAACATATGTATCATGTAATTGTTACCCGATTTTCACCCGCGGGCTCAATCAGGTAGTGCAATCTATGTTTCAAGTGTTCATGAAGGCCAAATGGGGACATTGTTGTGCAAAATTAAATCATAAACTCGATGATATTTCATAAGGAAATCTATTGGAAAGCATGCCTTGATCATATTTGGCACAAAACTCCTCAGAGAAGAAAGTCGACGAGACCCTCCTGTTGCCTTGCTGACTAGCAGTGCGTTCTATTTGTTTGAAATACACCGGTCACCGGGACATTCTGGTCGCCATGAGCTTTTATGTATCTCTCTGCTTGGAAAGAAGTCATGTCGACCCTTGTGCACAAGGTTAGCATTGGGGAGAGTCTCACTGATGGGGTGAAGTCTCCCCAAAATGAAATGAGTTCTCTCCGAAACGAGGTGGCTTCGATGAAAGGTCTTGTCAATAGACGAAAGTCTCACCGACAGTTGTTCACAAGGCCGTCAGCGGGGAGAAAGATTTTCATTCGCCATAAGTCTTGGCCGAATGGTGGAAGTCTCGGCGAAGGGAGGTGTTATCGGTGTGATTTTTTTCCAACCCAGGGGAGTTTCAGCAAAAGGTTGTGCCTTCAGCATAGTATCTCACTGACGGGGTGAGGTCTCACCAAAGTGGAATGGTCTCGGTGTAACCTATCACCGACTAAGTGAGGTCTTGCCGAAATGGAATTCTTTTAGTGTAATGATGGAGCTTTGGGGTAATGTCTCACCGGCTCTAAGAGGTCTCACTGAAAGTTTTTGATTTTGCTGTAATGTCTGGCCGAATGGAGGAAGTCCCACTGAAGGATGGTGCCTTTGGTATAATATTTTGAGTTCGACGTGATGTCTTGTCAACAAGTGATGGTCTCAGTGAAAGAAGGGTTACTCGGAGAGAAGTATTCCTGACTCGCCGGAGTCTCGCCGAAAGGTGGGGGCTTCGCTGTAATGTCTTGCCGACCGTGGGAGGTCTTGCCTAAAAAGGATTGTCATCGGGGAAAATGACCCTTGTTTGCTATGAAGTCCTGCCGATCAAACAGGGTCTCACCGAAAGAATGGTGCCTTTGGTGTAATGTTGTGAGCTTCGGCATAATGTCTTGCTAAAAGGGTGAGGTCTCGTCGAAGGAGGAGGAGTTTGGCATAATGTCCTACTGAGAGAATAAAGTCTCGCCGATAGATATGTGGAAGCGGTAGGACTCCTGGCCGAAGAGTTTTGCATTCAATAAGAAGTCTTGCCGACTGAGGGGAGTCTTGCCGAAAGCGATATATCTTGCCGATAGTCTAGGCAATGAAAAAATGGATATCGGTATGACCAATGGGGAGTCGCTATGACCTCTGACCGATAATGATTGTCTTGCCGATGGTTTTTTGTGATATCGATATAACTTTTGCATTCGATATGAGGTCTCACCGATAGTTGTATGCTATGCCGATGTTGCTGAAGAGTATAATCGTATCGGGGAGACACGGTAAGTGTCTCACCAACATGTGATTATGTTTGAGTAGCCTTTGACCACTTGGAAAGCCTAAGTGGCATGCATTTAACCAATCAAAGGAAGCTATAGGTGAACTGTTGGTAGCTTGACTAGTGCCAAGAAGATCAACAGAATGAAAACAACATGGACTTACTCTGAGATCGAAAGCGATGGAGCAGCTCGGTGAAGTAATGGTGTGGAGATCTAACAGGGGAGGTCAGATGTTGCTTCTTGAAGACGGTCAACTTGTAGAAAGATCTTGAGTAGGAAAAAGGTAGAAAGGAGAAAACATCAAGTCATGAAGATAGCTGTGATGTCTACTAGTGAGTGGTAGATTGACATTTATGATTATCAAAACAACCACATTCAAGGCAGCTCTGATGGAAGTTCCAGGGTGGAAACGGAGGCCAGAGGTTAACTGCGATTATTCCAAAAGATCTTGAGGCCATTCCTAGAGTGATCCTTCACTGACATGGATAGCGGGGATACACATTTAATGTATAAGTAACTTGATTCAAAAAGATCTAAGGGCAGATCTTTCTGGAGGCTGATATTTTTGTAAGCCCTAGGGTAGGGGCCGACACTTTTTGTATATATGGCATTTTTTCCTCTTTGAAAAAGAGTTATGAATGATGCAGCTTTGGATATAGTGACTTTTACAGTCCTTTGGCATAGTTCTTTCATCCTTTTGTAACTTATGGAGATATGGAATATAGTTTACCTTGAGCGTTCTCTGGTTTTGATTCCTTACCATCTTGTTCTTACAGTTGGCGTATGTTTTATGATTGATCAAACTATCTTGTAAGCGCTTTAGTTTCATTTTAGTTTTTTCTCATGCCTTATACTCTTTTCTGTAATTTGCATGTTCATTCAGGTTACTGATTGTGTCAGTTAAATGTAATCACTTGCTTAGTGTGAAGTTTTCTTCCTTCTGCAAGTTAAAGTATTTGATCTTTCAAAGAAAATTGCATGAACATTATAGTAACAAGTTGTGTAAATTGAATTTCTGCTGGATTTCATTGTCTCCCTTTAAGTTTGGTGTATCACTTCTTTTCACTTTTACAGTTTTATTCATTTTAGCACTCTTTCTCCCTTTTCCTTCAAAAAGAATTAGTAGAATAGTGACACCATAGGAAGCCGACCTTCTCCAGAGGTTGACCTTTGCTTGCAAGTAACCCACAACTTTAGAGGTCTTCCCATGTTACACTGAGATGTTGAACATCAGGTTCAAAAGGGTGAAAATCCAAGTGTTAATAGTAATCAACATGGATGTAAGCCTCTCATAACCAAAGAAGATAAAACTAAATCCATTACCAATGAAGGAAATAAACCCAATACATCTCCTAAAATCAACATCAATGAATGTAATCACAATGCACAAGGAGATAAACAAGCCAACACTCTTCAAATGAACCCTCCAAAAGCATATATCCATAGCTCAAGATCCTTATGCAAGAGAAGATAAAGCATAAAACACAAAGCACCTGAAAGTAACAATGGGCAATACCTCTCAAGTGAAATTGTCAAGTAGACCAAGAGTGAGGAATGATAATGCTCCTCCAAGACATCCAAATCATCACGACTAATCTAAGAACACTTTCCTCATAGGTCCATGTTGAAATCACGTCCAACCAAGGTGTAGGCTCCTCAGACCCCCTGCTGAAATCTCATCAAGAGTAACCATCTCAACACATGTCTCTAATCATAAGAGAACCCAAGCCTCACCTATGTCTCCAAGTATCCATGAGTACCTATAACCAACCAATCCATGCCAAACTCCAAATGCAACATAGCACCATCATGAAATAATCAAGAAAATGTCGGTGTACTCAATACCAAGAGAACCTCACAAGATCAATGTCAAAACTCCAATCATGAATCGAGAACATAACATGACAACATGATCTAACCATCTCCTAATAGGAGATCACATGCACCATAACATATATACATCCTAGTCTCAAGAGAACAAGTATCATGCCAAAATCTAAATGCATATCAAGAGTAAACCATGACATAATAGCAACCACTCTAAACCAAGAAAAAGCCATATCCCCAATCACATGAAGATAACCTTACCAATGATGCATCCATGTCACTGCCAACAACTCCCACTGAACTGTGATACCGAGTCACACATGGCATCATGCCAACCATCATCTCCATGAAGATCATCTAGGTCAGCACACACAACTGAAATGTCAGTAACATAAAAAGTAGAACCAAAATATCCAAGCCAAGAAGATACCTACAACCGCCAAACCATCATAAACATATCCATCACTGCCAAAAAAAAACTATCAAAAGCTCCCACTGAAAAGTGTAAACAAGCTATCCATGACATCATGATAACAATCTCCTCATGAAGATCAACCAAAGACCCTCACACAATCAAAGAACTCAAATATAACAAGAGCTCCCAAAATGAAAAGTGAAAACATGATCTTCATACCATGAAGATACACCACCACAACCATAATCAGGAACCAATCCAACACCACCAACAATGCACCTACATAAACCATCATGACATGCCAAAGTCTCTAAAGCACAAGAAACATCCATGACACCATGATCACCACCAAATGTAACAACAACTCAACCCAATCGTTTCCATATATCTGCATAATCATAGTCAACCACATAGGTCTCATATCATGACTATACCTAGTAATACCATCTCACCTCCTCAACAAGACAACAAAACCAACAAACCAAGTGACTAAACCAAGCCACCAAAATTTAACATGCATCAACATTGAAATATCAACGGGCAAAGACAAACCATGTCCAAGTCATAAATGCAACAGTAAGTATAGACCACCTACAACATTGCACAACTTGTAGATACATCAATGAAACATATAAATCTAACCATATACTAATAACCATGTCAAAAATAGAATAATATGAGATGTACAACTAAGCATGCAATGAATCCAACATCAAATCTCCAAGATCCGATTATCCATAAACTCACAGTATCACCATAGTCAAAGAAACCCATAAACAACTCAGATAAAGAAAACAAAAAATAAACCATGCAAAATATCTCCAAACCTGATCCACTATGTAGTGCTCTGAACAAGCTTTTAGTTGACTATTCAAAGTCTAAAATCTAACTTCGTATGCACCTGATATGCCCTCTTGAAGCTTAAAATAAACACCCAACTTTGACCAAGAAAAACACTATCAAAAATAAAAAATCTAGAAAAAAATTTGATACCACAATGTATATCTCTAAGTCATCTTTCCAATGAGTCCAAGAAGTCAAAAATCTAACATATTGAGCAAAAGTTATTCCCCTCTGAAGTAAAATGCTAGTTTACACTTGAGGCAAAAATTTTAGCGACTCCTGGTGGCTGGGCGATGGACCCACCTGAGTGACACTGCTCCTTGGGTGGCAGACTTGAAAATATTATAAATTTTATTTAAATTTCATAACATTTAAAACATCAGGTCCCTTTAATTTTCCATGGGTACAATAAAAGCGATGAAAAAAGTTTAAATTTAAAAATATTTTAAAAACCTTTTTAAAAGGCTTTATTCCCCATAATGGGGAGCTGGCGGTGAGCCTGCTTGGCAGGTCGCCGGTGGTACTTGTCAGCTGGTACAATGCTGGCAATAAGCCACCAGACTATACCATTGACAGGACCGTCAGCCCTGTCAGGTACAATGGTGGTCATGGGGGGGTCCGCCCCTCCCATTAAATATATATATTTTTTATAAAAGTTTGTAATGAAAACAACGGTGCGGAAGCAACTTTTCTAACATCAAATCCACAGGGAAGTAAGTAGATAGTACTTTTAATTTTTCTAATTACAATCCAATTAAGACACACATGAAAGATTTACAGAAATAGAGAAGATACTCAAAGACAATGAACAACAGATTTACATGGGAAACCCTTTCAAGAAAAAACCCACCACACCAAGCTAAATCTCTTTGTATTATAGTAACAACAATTACATACAATCAAAGATACAACTCTTTGGTATTAGTTCACAGTAGTTTCATTCACTATTCAACCAGTTTCAAAAAATGCTCTCAACAACCCGATCTCTTCAGAACTCAGAATCGATATGCTTTTATCTTATCACATTCTGATTTTTACCTTCTGTTCATCCTTATCCACCATTGCCCCATCGTAGAAAGTTTCCTCTTGAGCAATTGATTTTTCGCTACATGTTGTTCAACTCTAGCGTCACAACAGTTGCAAAAATTTAACTGCCACCCATTTGAAATCGCTTCCTCTGATTGGTCCATGAGACTCCACATAGGATGGTCAAACTGGTCAAGGGCGTTCAACTTTGTTGGCATATCGGTGAGACATTAACAGTGTCTCCCCGATGCCACAAAGTCTTCATATCGATATCGGCATAGGTTCACAATCTGCAAGACAATATACCAAACGCCATGAGACATACCGAATCCAGAGACATCCAATGCATCCCTATTGGCAAGAGATTTCTGATCGGCTAGACTCATACCGTTGCTCACAAGTCATAGCGACTTCCACTTTGCTATCGGCAAGACTTTCCATTCGCCAAGATGTTTTGCTGAGTCTCTGCAAGTTGGCCGAAGCACCTGACAGTTGGCAAGACATTCGTCTTTCGGCGAGACTTTACACTGAGTTCATCCAAGTCTGACTGAGTCGGCAAGACTTAAATCTTTCGCTAAGACCTTACACCAGCCGAACATGTCACACAAAACACCGAAGAGTCGGTGAGACTTATCATCTTTGCCAAGACCTTATACCAAGGTCTTAAGTTTCCCTGAGCGATGCATTCACCAGTCGGCAAGACTTATGTCTTTCACCAAGACCACATACCGAGCGCCCATGTCTTACCAAGTCGGCAAGACATTTGACTTCACCAAGACGTTTCACCGTGCGTCGAGAGCTAAACCGATGACTTTAGTTGCATCCCTGTCGGTGAGACTAGACACTCTTCGCCAATACTTTATACTGAAGTCTTTTGTCACTGCGAAGGCACCAAGTGAAAACTCCCGTCGGTGTGACCTTTCATTTTCGCTGAGAGATCTTCCCGATGCCCTTGAGTTACCCCAATAGCCATATGCTATCGGTGAGACATTCTCCAATCGACAAAAGATCACAACGAATGCTCTATGTTACAGCGATGGACATCATTCAGCAAGACATCGCCTCTGTCTTGGCGACATGGACATTTCAACAAGATTCAGAACAGTTAGTCGGCTAGACATGAATAATGTCACAACGACTTTTCCCTTAAGGAGTTACATGTCAGTAAGAATTGAGGCACATATTCCAACAAGGTCCCACTTGACGAAGATCTTACTGACACCTCCAGAGCATAAACAAACTACTGAAAAACATGGGCCAAGAGGCCCATCGAACTGGCACACCACCTGTATTTGTCTGTGCTCACAGGCTTCGTCAATGCATCTGCAACATTCTCCAAAGTATCCACTTTCTCCAAAGAGACCTTCCCATCCTCCACCATTTCTCGTACAAAGTGATACTGTACATCTATATGTTTCATCCTAGCATGGAAAGTAGGATTCTTTGTCAAACATATAGCACTCTAACTATCACAGTAAATAGTAATTTTTCCTGCATCAAAACCAATGTTAGAACACAAATGTTTTAACCAGATTGCTTCTTTACATGCATGTGTAGCTGCCGTGTATTTTGCCTCTATAGTGGACAAAGCAACTACAACCTACCGCTTGCTCATCCAACTCACTACACCACCATTCATCATGAAAACATATCCACTGGTGGATCTTCTACTGTCAATACCCCTTGTCCAATAAGAATCCACATAACCTCGAATACTAAGAGTCCTTTGTGATTCAACTAGGTTCCCACGGTAACACAAAGCATAGTCTAAAGTACCCTTCAGATATCTAAACACTCTCTTAACAGCATCCCAATGTGTCCTTCCAGGATTAGCCATAAACCGACTAAGAACTCCCACTGCTTGGGAAATGTCTGGCCTTGTACAGACCATTGCATACATAAGGTTGCCAACTGCACTAACATAAGGTACACTGGTCATGTCCTCCATCTTAGTAGGAGATTTTGGACAATCCTCAATAGATAGCTTCGTTCCCTATGCAACTGGAACAACTAGCTGCTTGCACTCAGTCATACAAAATCTCTCTAGAATAGTCATGATATACTTACTTTGACTGAGCCAAAGTTTTCTATTTTTCCTATCCCTGGTTATTTCCTTTCCCAGAATGTACCTTGCTGCACCAAGATCTTTCATTTCGAACTTTGCAAACAACAGAGACTTAAGATCATAAATCATTAGCTTACTATTGCCTATGAACAACATATCATCAACATAGAGAGCAATAATAAGGACTTGATCACTTTCAGCTTTGTAATATACACAATGATCACATTTTGATCTTACAAATCCCAATGACAAAACAAAAGTGTCAAATTTATGGTACCACATTCTAGGAGACTGTTTTAACCCATACAAAGATTTCTTCAACTTGCAAACCAATCTTTGCTTACCTTTTTCCACAAAGTGCTCTGACTGGGACATATAAATTTCTTCTTCAAGATCACTATGAAGAAACACTATCTTCACATCCATTTGTTCAATTTCTAAGTCATACGTTGCTGCAAGTGACAAAATAAATCTAATAGATGTTAGCTTAGCTACAGGAGAAAAGATTTCTCCATAATCAATTCCCTCTACCTAGGAATAACCTTTTGCAACCAGCCTCACTTTATATTTTCTACACTGCCATCCAGACCAATTTTCCTTTTGAATACCCATTTACAGCTCACAAATTTTCTGCCTTTACGCAATGGCACCAAACTTCAAGTATCATTCTTTTCTAATGATGCCATCTCTTCATTCATGGCTTCCAACCAAGAGTTTGAATCAGACATTTTAAATGCCTCTTTCATAGTCCTAGGTTCATCAATGCTAGAAATTAAAGCATAGACACAAGTAGACTCAATCAAAGAAAACCCATACCTATCAGGCTGCTTTCTTTCACGAGTTGACCTTCTCACAGGTTGAGGCTGAGGTGGTTCTTCATCTTTTTCAGAACTTTCAGAACTGCTTGAGCTCTCCTTAGTATCAGGTACATTTTGATTTTTCAATTCCTCTTTATCTGGTGTCAGAGGAATTCCTGCTACAACCTTTTCATTTTCTGATTTCTTTTTTGACTGCAGATCCAATGTAGAATTTTTCAGCTCACAAAAGATAACGCTTCTTTGTACAAAACCTTCTCATTCTCAGGGTTCCAAAGCTTGTATCCTTTTATGCCAGCACTATAGCCAATAAAAATATACTTTACAGCTTTGTTTTCCAACTTGGATCTTTTTTCAAATGACACATATGCATATGCCTCACAGCCAAAGACACGAATATGTCTCAGAAGGGGATTCTTTCCAGACCATGCTTCCAAAGGCATCTTCTCAACAAGAGCAGAGTTAGGAGAACGATTTACCAAGTAACATGTTGTAGAGACTGCTTCAGCCCAGAACTTCTCCTCCAAGCCAACACTGCTCAGCATACTTCATGCTCTTTCCATTACTGTCCTGATGAACCTTTCAACAACTCCATTTTGCTGTGGAGTATAAGGTGTAGTCTTATGTCTTTTAATCCCATGATCTGTACAGTACCTTTCAAATTCATTTGAACAAAACTCACCGCCATTGTCAGTCCTCAAGCATTTTATTTTCCTACCAGTCTAATTTTCAACAAGGTTTTTAAATTCCTTAAACCGACTGAACACTTCTGATTTACTTTTCAGAAAATATACAAATGTTCTTTTTGAATAATCATCAATAAATGACACATAGTATCTTGATTTAGACAGAGAAGGAACATTCACTGGACCAAAAACATCAGAATGAATATAATCAAGAAAACCAGAAGATTTGTGAGGACTGGAATAAAATGAAACACGATGCTGTTTACCATATATGCAATGTGCAAAAAAATTGAACTCAAGGTTACAATCTCCAAGCCCTTCTACCAGGTTTTTATTTTTCAAGGTTTTTAAACCTTTCTCACCAATGTGGCCAAGCCTATGATGCCAGAGCATAGTCTTTTCTGCTAGAAGTTTAACCTCCATGGCATTTACTCTATCAGGGACGTTTCCCTTCTTATCTCCATGAGTAACCTTAAGTGACTTCGCAGAGACACTATTGCATTGAATAGCTTGTGCATCCAGCTTGTACAAGGTACCAATTCGAGCACCCCTAGCCAGCACCATAGAGCCTCTAGTCATCTTGCAGCCATTTCCAGAGAACGTGACATGCACTCCGATATCATTCATCTTACTTACAGAAAGTAAATTATGAGCCAGACCTGGTATATGCATCACATCATTGATTCCCTTCACTCTTCCATCAGGGAATTGAATTATGACTCTTCCATGACCAACAATTTCCAAAGATGAATCACTTGCCAAGTACACCTTTCCACCATTGTATTCTTCATACTTTGTGAACCAATCTCTATGAGATGTCATATGGAAAGATGCTCCAGAATCAATCAGCCAAACATCATTTGATGCCCATGTAGCCAAAGCCGCAATGAAACCATCTGCATCACTCTGAGAAGAATCATTGCCAGAAGAGTTCTTCTTTTTCTCCTCCTTGCAATCCTTTCGGACATGACCAGGTTGCCCACAATTCCAACACTTCACTTTGGACTTCTTGCCAGGAGACTTTGATCTCCCTTCTGATTTCGATTTGGATTTCTTATCCTTCTTCTTGTCTTTCTCCTTCGATCTACCTCTGACAACTAGAGCCTCCTTTGCCATCTCAGAAGATTTTCTTCTCATCTCTTCCGATAACAAAGAAGAAACAACATCTTCCATCTTGAAAGTGGATGTCGTACTCCCAATAGCCATCACCAAATGATCCCAAGAATCTAGCAAAGAACATAACAACAACATGTAGCGATAAATTCATCTTCAATCTTCACACCAATAGATGTTAAATAAGCAATCAACATGTTGAAAGCATTTAAGTGATCAGCAATAGATCCTCCCTCCTACATTCTCAAAGAGTACAACTTCTTCCTCAAGAACAATTTGTTCACCAAGGAATTGCCTTGATAAATTGATGCCAGTCTTTTCCACAAGGAAGAGGCAGTCTTTTCTTCATAAACATTCAAAAGAATAGAGTCTGCCAAACAGAGCCTTATCAGCCCCTTAGACTTTCTATCTGCAAGGTCCCAATCCTCTTGCTTCATGCCTTGAGGCATTGTTCCAGACACAACAGTCCAAAGATCTCGGTCTACTAACAGATCTTCCATTTTGAGTTTCCACAGCTCAAAATTGCTACCATTGAATTTCTCTATTTCCATCTTCTTGGATGTGCTAGCCATCTTAATTTGTAATTAAACTATCAGACCTCTACCAAACTCCCACTGAAAAAGGATTGACACAAAAAACCCAACCTACTCACAAGGATAACACAACTGGCCAGTCTCTGATACCACTTGTAAGGAAAGCAACGGTGCGGAAGCAACTTTTCTAACGTCAAATCCATAGGGAAGTAAGCAAACAATACTTTTAATTTTTCTAATTACAATCCAATTAAGACACACATGAAAGATTTATAGAAATAGAGAAGATACTCAAAGACAATGAACAACAGATTTATGTGGGAAACCCTTTCAGGGAAAAAACCCACCACACCAAGCTGAATCTCTTTGTATTACAGTAACAATAATTACATACAATCAGAGATACAACTCTCTGGTATTAGTTCACAGTAGTTTCATTCACTGTTCAACTAGTTTCAGAAAATTCTCTCAACAACCCGATCTCTTCAGAACTCAGAATCGATCTTCTTTTGTCTTATCACATTTTGATTTTTACCTTATGTTCATCCTTATCCACCATTGCCCCATCATAGAAAGTTTCCTCTCGAGCAATTGATTTTTCCCTGCATGTTGTTCAGCTCCAGTGTCGCAACAGTTGCAAAAATCTAACTGCCACCCATTTGAAATCGCTTCCTCTGATTGGTCCATGAGGCTCCACATAGGATGGTCAAATTGGTCAAGGGAGTTCAACTTTGTTGGCATATCGGTGAGACACTAACAATGTCTCCCCGATGCCACAAAGTCTTCATATCGATATCAGCATAGGTTCACAATCTGCAAGACGATATACCGAACGCCATGAGACATACCGAATCCATCGACATCTAATGCATCCCTATCGGCAAGAGATTTCTCATCGGCTAGACTCATACCACTACTCACAAGTCACAGCGACTTCCACTTTGCTATCGGCAAGACTTTCCATTCGCCAAGATGTTTCATTGGGTCTCCGCAAGTTTCATCGAAGCACCTGACAATTGGCAAGACATTCGTCTTTCATTGAGACTTTACACCGAGTTCATCTAAGTCTTACTGAGTCGGCAAGACTTAAGTATTTCGCTAAGACCTTACACCGGTCAAACATGTCACATTGAAGCACCAAAGAGTCAGCGAGACTTATCATCTTCGCCAAGACCTTATACCAAGGTCTTAAGTCACCCTGAGCACTGCATTCACCAGTCGGCAAGACTTATGTCTTTCGCCAAGACCACATACCAAGCGCCCATGTCTTGCCAAGTCATCAAGACATTTGACTTCGCCAAGACTTTTCACCGTGCGTTGAGAGCTACACCAATGACTTCAGTTGCATCCCCGTCGGCGAGACTAGGCACCCTTTGCCAAGACTTTATACTGAAGTCTTTTGTCACCGCGAAGGCACCAAGTGAAAACTCCCATCAGCGTGACCTTTCATTGTCGCTGAGAGATCTTCTCGATGCCCTTGAGTTACCTCGATAGCCATATGCTATCAGTGAGACATTCTCCAATCGACAAAAGATCACATCGAATGCTCTATGTTACAGCGATGGATTTCATTCGGCAAGACATCACCTCTGTCTTGGCGACATGTACATTTCAACAAGATTCAGAACATTTAGTCGGCCAGACATGAATAATGTCACAACAACTTTGCCATGCAAGAGTTACATGTTAGTAAGAATTGAGGCGCATATTCCAACAAAGTTTACAATAAAACTTTTCAAACGGCCCAAATTTTTATAATATTTTTTTTTTTAAATTTCCTTTGCATGGTGGATTTTTCAATTGATGGGAAAATATTTTTTTTTTAAAATAAAATTATTTTGACATTTGTATGAATAGAGGTATGAGCAAACACATTTTACAATTTTTCACAGTAACAAAAATTGGTCAAATTATATATCAATTTTCATCTCTCAGCCAACCCAGATCCAACCGTGAGGTCTATTTTGGGCCAAGAAATCATCTGCAAAATTTCTCCCACAAAACCCCCACTTGAATGCAAAACCAAGAAACCCATTTCAACCAAAATTTCTCACAACCCAAATCTGTAAACAACCCATCAAATCGACAAACCCAAAACCCTCATATTTGCAATAAACAACCTGCAAAGCCTCATATCTTGCATGTCTTTGATTCTTACATGCAATGCATAGATTGAAACTTAAAAAAGATTTTTCTCAACCAAGGGTTAAACAACTCTAACCAAAGCTTTGATACCACTTGTTGGAAACTTGCAGCCAATTAAAGACAATTTCCACATAACCCATAAAGAAATCTATGCATTTAAGTATTCATATTCCACATGCAAGAGAATAGACAACATACCCATGAAATTATGACACAAGATATACCCTAAGAAAATCCTTAAAAGAAAAAAAACCCAGCCTCGAAAAGCATCCATCTCTCATGTATTATTCAACAATAAAGATTACAATACATCTTCTGAGTCTCCATGAACACCATTGAAGCAACAAGCTCTCTCCAAGCAATCCATGCGAACAAGCATGCAACCACACATCCTGTGCCATGTTTCAAACCCTAACAAATGCTAACAAGACCTAATCATGCAAAATTGCATCTCACAATAACTACCTTTTTGGTTGCTTTTATAGAAGCAAGCTCCCACAAAACCACTAAGTGGTATTACACAAAACCATGTGACAAACCATGAGATTACAAAACCATGTCCCCTTATTTAATATTAGGTACTTTATTTATTATTTTCCCCAATATTAAATAATTACATTTTTACAACTTAACTTATGTCCCAATGTTACATGCAACATTAAGTGGCTCCAAGAATAATTACATTAAATACATAATGCAAGGTGTACAACACACCTTTTCCTAACAACAATTTATTGATTGGGGTAGTATTATTTGATCACCTTCATATACAAATGATGAAAATTTAGCTCAATAGAAATTTTTACATGTCTTCTTATTTATTCTATGCCATTGTCAACATGAGATATTGGTTGAGATTGCATCCTATCAATATTGGAATTTTGAAAAAGTGACTCAAATTTATGATCACTATCCTCAGCTCTGGTTGAAGAATAGTTATAAAAACTTCAAAAGAGTGAATGATGCATTCACGATGTTGGTAGTTCGAGAACTTCAGGGAAACATGAGTGTGAGGATATCACTATAAGTCGCTCAATTAATTAATACTAATGAAAGTTTCTTTATTTATTTTTAAATATTTGCCTATATTTAGATTGGAGGATATGATGGTTTCCTATATAAGTTTCCTAAGTATGTGAGTTACAGTGTTAATTGATATATGTAGAAAAATTGGCCAACACAATAAAAGGTGTAGAGACACTACAAAGAGTGAAGATAAGAAGGAAAATGAGAAAGAAAAAGAGAAACTTGAGACCATTTAGGAGGATCATGTTAGAGAAGAAAGTGTGGTTCATATATATTCACCACCTTCTCATGATAGTGATTCTTCTTCCTCTCAACCTTCACCAAATTCATCACCTCCTCATTCATCTTAGGTACCACTTTATTCTCTTAATCCATCTCCATCTTCCTCACTTAATAAATCATCTTTCCTCACACCCCCTCTCATGAGATCACTTCAATTTATCTCTCACACCATTGAAGCTTCTCTAGATACTCCTTCTGGCACAACTACTTCTTGGTTTGAACAAACCCTATCTATGAAAATGAAAGTGATGGAATTGAACATCCTAGAGAAAGATGGTGTTTCTATCCTACTCCAAAGAACACCCCAACCCAAGGAATTTAAACTATTTTGAGGTTAATGCCAGATTTCACCTCAAATAATATGTTTGTGGAGACCACTCGCCCCTCTACAAAGAAAGATATTGATCAATTGATGGCTAAAGATTTTAATATCACAAGAATAAACTTAGGACCTTCTTGAAGGAAGGTGATGTACACAATTGTTAGGTGTCTGAAGCCAAATTAATTGAGACAATATAGAGAAAGATAAGAAATTCAAAGATGAACTAAAGCAACAAATAAACATTTTGACCTCTTTTATAAAATCTATTATAGATGCTTTGGCTCAGTCGATTGACCAAATTGATCCCCTCATTTGATCCCAACTTGGTTAATGAAAAATAAGTCCCCAATAGGATTCACAAGAACACATTTTATGGTTAGACAATTGAA
Organism: Sequoia sempervirens; assembly: GCA_007258455.2. Taxonomy (NCBI): domain Eukaryota; kingdom Viridiplantae; phylum Streptophyta; class Pinopsida; order Cupressales; family Cupressaceae; genus Sequoia; species Sequoia sempervirens. Next base: position 42,366 of record VDFB02326250.1, on the reverse strand, counting down.
AGTTGGGTCAATGAGTGTAATTTAAGCATTTGAATTCATAGAAAAGGCTAATAAGTTGTATGATGAAGAGGGTGTTAGAAAAAAGGAAATTTATGATGAGATTTTGGCCTTAAAACAAGAAGAAACAACTTGGTTAAGAATAGATAAAATACTTAAAGGAAATGATAGCCATAAGAACCAATAAATTGGTTGATTAAAAAATTCTTCCCAATGCCCATGATAATAAGCGTCTCATGTGAAAAGAGGGTGTGGAATGGAAAGCGATAACTCTTAGAAAAAATGTCCAAGAGCATATGAAATTATTAAAATAATGTAATTTTCTCATATCTAATACCCAACTTTATTTTCTATCCATTAACTTAGAGATTCAAATAAAGGACAACTATCAAGCCATAGACATGCACAAGTTATCAAAGATAATTTCAAAAAATTAGCTGAGAACCTTTTTGACCTATTGATGCTTCTTTGATGTAATATACAAGTCAGCTTACTACTTATCAAAGTAGGTTAGAGAATGTTCATGGTAACAAGGTGTCGTAGAGGTCAAGAATTCATAATATCGCTAATCCAAAGAATAATAAGTTGGGATTGATTGTCCAGGTATTTTAAATATACAAAGCCAACCCTATTGCTCAAACATCCTGGTCTCAATCAAAAGATGATGTCGACATAGAAGTTATGCCGCCTCAACATAATCTTTAATATATCTTTATAGTTATTCACAAGATTTGAAAATTTAATGAAGCATTAAAATCTCATACATTCAAAGGATTCTTTTAACCATTTTAAAATGGTTATTTTAAAGATTCAATTATACTTTTGGCATGATAAATACGTAAAGGATGAACTGAAAGTGGATCTTTCTTTTGCACAATTAAATAGAGGAAATAAGTAGAATTTCTGGTAGTAGTTATTGGAGATGGATTTTTTTGATATGAGGATGATTGTAAGTCGATGAACTTTACACTTTTGAACATTCAAAATAAAGGAAGCTTTGGATCTTGTGTGATGTTGATAATTCTGTGTTATTATTTCTTGTGTGTATGATAAATATATTGAGTGTTTGTTATTCCTGTGTTGGTTATCCTCTATTTTTGTAGTGCAGTTCGTTAGGCTCATTTTTAAATATTAAATTAGACTGTGAGATAATTATTATTATTTGAACTAAATTGCTAGTTTGCCCACACATATTTACTATTATGAGAAATGTCCATTTGTGAATTATTATTTAATCATATATTTTTCTTTTCAAAGAACTATTTTTTAAGTTTAGTCTTGTCTTTCCTTTTTTCTGGTTACAAGCATACCCATTTATAGCTAAATTCTAGTAACTGCTGATAGAAAAGCCACAAACCTGCAGCAAACCTTCTGTTGGCACTATTAAATTTCTGTCTCCTGCCAGATAAACCCTACAGTTGCTAGACAAATCAGTTTCCAACTCTGATACCAAATGTTGGTTTATTCAGAGTACAAAACAGGGCATAACAGAACAGCACAAAATAAACAGAGCATAAAATAAATTGATAGAGAAACAGAGCAAAACAGAGGACACCGATAAATTGCTGCATTTATTGATTAATTAATTAATCATTAACTCTGATACAGGATGCTTTGGGTCAGGAAAATGGCGGTGCCCAAAACAGGGTTTCTCTTAATAATAAGCAAAACTAGAAGCAACCAAATATTATAAAAATATATTTGAGACAGTAAACAGGGTGGTGTTCATGGAAATGTGGCATGTAATTTCACGAGGCAGTGATCATTTACATATATATTTTAAAAATAATTCTTGTCTAATAATATAAAATATGCCAAATCATACAAAATCCCATCCAGGAGGACCAATGGTCTGGCATTTACAGTGGATGCATATATCCTTATTTATTTAAAGGACAAAAGAATGGCTACAAAATATCACTAATGTAGTACTGTGCACACAGCACATAAAACACGGAAAGAATACAATTCTAATAGACGAATCCCCAAATAGGGGGAAGTCGCTGAAACACTTCTATGCACTCCACAATACACTCGGGTCCATGTTGGAGTATCCAACACAGATATAGAAGAAAGATGTTCAACAAATACTGATCGCTACCATTGCTACTGCTAAAGCACTGATAATCGTGGATGGTGTGAAAAGGGCTCCTGCCTTGGATGTTGGCTTCTCGCTGGCTGTGGGTGAAATACCTCCTACAGAAGCTGTGGGAGGTAGCGAAGATGGTGAATTAGATGAGGGAGACACAGCATTTGGAGTTGCAGGGGAAGAGGAAGGAGACGTTTCTGTTGCCGGTGGTGCACTAGAACCTGCAAGAGCAGTCATTAAATTATGTTACATACTCTCTTTGTTATAAAATTTCTATTCAAATCAGTTGAAAAAGGTAAAAGCACAACTCTCTCTCTATATAAAATTACCCTTTAACTACAGATGTACATTGACATTTAAGCCAAGCCAAAATAAAATGTAGACATACCCGTAGATGGAGAAGCAGCTGGAGCCCCTGCAGCTGTTGACAAATAACAACAAGAAGCACGTCAATTATTACTTGGTCTTTAAAATTTTAAATGATGACTACTTCCAAGAAACACTAAAGTTTATTTACCATTGCATTGACTGAGAGGTGGAGTGGTGATTTTGCAAGCGCCTGGTAGAGCCAGAGCCCTTGTTTGGTTAATGGGAATGCCCAGCGGATTGGTGCCAGTGAACAGCTGGCACAAGCACATTGCGCTGGTCTGCACTACAGAAGATAAGGCAGTGCAGCAGCCCTGTGTTGGAGTTGGGTTGGACATATTACTTGTGATATAGACCACACAGGGAGTCAATGTTGCCAAAGAAGTTGCACATCCTGAAGATTGAGCAGCGACACCGCCATACTCTGCAACGCCTGCTATTATTACCACCAAAGTCAATGTTACCGAAAGCAGTCGTTGAGGGCATTTTAATAAGGCCGCCATTGATAATCAACTTGAAATGTACAGAAAGATTCGCGAGTGGCTTAGGAAGTTCTGAAATTAAGGGTGGAGTAATGATTTTGTGAAATCCTGATTGGAAGTTCAGTAGTTTATAAAGTGATCGAATGGAGATTGCGTAAGTGGAATTCAAAGCTGTTTGTACACGGAAGAGAAAGGTGGCAATCACAGAAAGTTTTAGTTAACCAAGCCTAATTCTCTCTACCAGTTTTGAATAATTGAAGCACATTCAGCCGCAAATTCGTTGTAAGTGGTCTACCTACACCAATATCTGTTCTTTCTGATTTCTATTTGCCGCAATCTGAATTCCCCTTTTCTACATGAATCTTTAAACAAATGTCTTCTAACGGACAAGGAAAACGATAGCAGACATTAAAAAAAGGGATCAGCGGCTGAGTGTTGATGTAGGTCCAGGGGTTTCCAGGGTCAATAGTCGGGCACAAGGTCTAGGATGCAGCCGACCTCCTCTGCTGCACCGTTACCGTTACATTTGGTGAAGGGTTTGTTTCCCCGCTTTAATCAACGGTGTTCGTTTTAACAAAATTTCAATGATAGACCGTCCCAACAATTCGGCGGCGGTTCCACATTGTCTTTGTTTAATTTGAACTTTTATTACGTGTAATGGCAAAAATTGTACATCCATTTTTCTTTAATTCTATTGTATTTTATGGATTTTCGGTCTTGACTGTTGTTTTAGGTAGTTTAGGTCGCGGGTTCAAGTTCTGATTTATCCATTGTGTAGAATCATTTGCATATTGTTCGAGAGGTTATTGGGGGGCTCGGCTTAGAAGGATCTAAGCTTTAGATTGTTAGATTAAATTCTCAATTTCTCCTTTCCTCATAAATTAAACAAAAAAACACAACTCTATAAGTGGTATATTATTTAATTTTGTTTATTTTTATTATTTTTCATTTTCAAAAATTGGTTTTGATTCTTAGTTTTTTATTTGTTACTTTGATTCAAATTTGCGAATGTGAAATAGATCTAGATTACTTTTATGTGCTTCAAACTTTTAAACTTTAAATTTCAAAGTGAATATTTTTTCCTTTTTTCCTATTAATCATTGTGAATCAACCTAAAATATATTTTTGTCAATTTGTATATTATGTTGTATTTAAAAGCATTTCTTATGCATTTGAAATCATGAAAGAAATCCTATAAAAGGCATGAACATTCATTATAGCAACATCACAGAGTGTTTGATGTATGAAAGTGTTAGTTTAGTTGGTTTGGGCAAGTCCTCTTCCATAGGGTTGACTAATATAGCCACAATCATCACTAGAATCTAGTTGCTTCATTAGTATATTTAGTTTCATAAGGAGGTGAAGAGAAAATAATTCAAATGGATTTTAATCTTAATTTGGATTGGATATTGGTATAACGATTCCAAACCTTATTGTAATAATTCAGATCCCTCACTATATTAGAATAAAGCACCAACAATTCCTTCATCTGGACATTATTTTACATGAATAGCCAAATCAAGGGATTTATGTTCCTAATACATTGTGATAAAATTTAGAAAAGGCCAATTTCAATACACATTTAATTAGATTTATTCATAGTAATAATTATATGAGAAATGAGAGTCCTTTTTCTTTAATATAGAGATATTTGGAATCTCTAGAAATTTTTAATAAAATGAGACTCATACTACTAGCATCCATAAGTAGGAACTCTACCATTTCTATCATAGAGGCGAGGTATATATTTTTGTGTACCCCCAAGCAAAGAGAGGCCCCCAAGACACTTCATAAAAAAATCAAAACATAAAACTACATTGATCAAATCCTCACATCCTCACACAAATTCAACCCACAATTAATATACAAAACGAAAAAATAGCACCATATGATTCCTCTCAAGTAAGGACAAATTTAAATACTCGTGTATACATAAGAGTTCACGAAATTCACACCTAACCCACAAACCTTATAGGTTCAACACCAATTAAAAAAATGTAGTAACAATTATTAAAACAAAAGAAGATTATACCTCTAAGGATGAACAAGCAACCATGGAAGGAATGTATATACCCTAACTTTCCTTCAGGTCCTCCAGCTAGCCATAATGAAAAAAAAATCTCCTTTTCTCAACAAATTCTAGAATTATGTAGAAAATCTTGTTTCTCTTCTTGCATTGTGAGTGTGACACATGCCACCCACCTAATTCATTCTCCATCAAACTCACTATCCCAAAAATCAAAATTTCATCACATTTTTAAATGGTAAAAAAAAGTCCAAATATTACACATAGCATAATGTATGCCCTCTACAAGAAACCTAACCCCTACTCTTATGACCTAGGACTCTAGGGGACACCAATGAAAGTGAAAACAACATTTTAAATTTATATTAAACCTGGAAAAACAATGTTTGACTCACTATTAACACAACTAGATGCATTAATCCATCACATGGAGTGGGATGACTAGGATTCCAAGGGTTCTCTCGTATCCCCCATTGGGTCTTGTATATAATTGCATGCTCATTGCAATTCTTAGTTCACCATAGCATAATAGCCAAAACAAAAATAATCATAACTATTAAGACAAATTGATAAAAAATGAACTTACATACCTCAAATTTGGTTTGGTGTGATCCATTTGCACAATCTTGTCTTGACCTCGCGAGCTTGAGCGCTCGAGTGCTCCAAACTTACCATTTACATTTTTATTTTACGTAACATATAGATAATATTTAACTTGTACAAAATCATAAGAATCCAATTGCATGAAAAGAGATTACAAACTTATTTGCAAATTTTAAGGACTTCTACTAGCACAAAATAACCACATGATATAATATAGTAGTCATTTAAATTTCATTTCTACACCTTTATGTGACGGAACTTATAATATCACGTTGATGAAATATCAAAACAACACATTCCATTGAGTGATTATCTCTATATTAGAGTCCATAGATCAAACAGTAATTGGATTCATTTACATGATCCACATTTTATTCACATGACCACACAACCTACATCACATGTGATCTTACAAAAATCATACTTCACAAGGTTCATTTTACATCAAAATTGCACAATCTATTAGTTTAACTTGATTATCTAATAGTATTGTAACCCACCAAAAAAATGCAAGGAGTTATAACCATTGCACAAAAAGGTAGGGCCTTATATTCCCCTCTCCCTTAGATCAAACTTCCTTGGAAGTTTTCTAAGGTTTGAGACATATATTATCACATGATAATGCACATAAACTCGTTAAATACTAATTATCTTAAACCACCTAAAAACATAGTAGCAATATGTTGCCAACAAGCATGGTCTCACACAATCTGGGACATGTTGAGCATGATCCCACATAACTTGGAACATGTTGAGCATGATCCCACATAACACGAGACATGCCAAAAACCCTATCCATAATCAAATATTTGAAGTATCTCATACATAAGTTTCCTACAATTATCTTATGAAAAAGAATCTGATCGCATAAAAAATACCATTCACTATCACAAATCTCTATTGTCATCACTGCTAAATCTATCATCTATACAATTTTACTAAGGTATTAATTTCATCATCATATCACACTATCTCTAATCTCAAATATATATGTACACACATGTATATATGTATGTATATGCATATACATACATGTATATAAATATATAAATACATACATACACATATGTTGAAAATAACTTTCAACATATTGAACATCTATATATATATATATCTATACCCTGATGTTCAATATGTTGACAACTATTTTCACTATAATTTGCTTGCATTCCATACCAACAGTCAACACAATAACTGTATTTTTAAAATTGTCTTTGATCTGTTGGCAACTATTTTCACTATAATTTGCTTGCATTCCATACCAACAGTCAACACAATAACTGTGTTTTTAAAATTGTCTTTGATCCATAATTGAACTTTACCCACATTCCAAATGGTCCATGCTACTATCAAATGCCCATGATTCTAAAAGTTATCTAAGTGTTAACCTTCGTGGCACATTAGGGTTTTTCCTCAACCCATGGAATACAAGCAATAAGAAGTAGGTTTGCACTATAAATCAACAAGTGTGGCTCTACCACACATGGGAGTAGAGCAAGGACAACATGAATATAGAGTTGCAATCTTCCAATGGGAGTCTACAAGCTAGCCTAGAAACTAACCACCATGGAAAATAATAGCATTCCAATGGAGGACCCCTGTCTCTCAACCACCGACTCAAAAAAATTCAGTTAACTCAAATCCATTCTGTCAAAATACTTTGTCAATTTAATGTTATACTGCTAAGCCGCATCCACATTCCAACAGACAAATCAACATCTATTTAATGTTTGTAGTATGTTGTTAGAATAGGATTAAGATTTGATTTCAGTTTGTGTTTTCATGTCTTTGATTTCTTATTTTCCAATTTCATTGTTTACACAAAGAGCAGATTGACCCTCTTTTCAGTGCCTGAATTCTCTTAGCAGATTAACAATACAATGCTTTAGAACAGAGTATTCTGCTCTTCTCAAATTCTGACATTCAGCAGGTAAATTCTATTATCTGCTGATAGAAAACCAGCAAACCTACAGCAAACCTGCAGGAAACCTTCCGTTAGCACTATTAAATTTCTGTATTCTGCATAGATAAACCATACACCTGCTAGACAAATCAAGTTTCCAACTCTGATACCAAATGTTGGTTTATTCAGAGTACAAAACAGGGCATAACAGAGCAACACAGAACTTGATTGATAAACAGAACATAACATAAATTGATAGAGAAACAGAGCAAAACAGAAGACACCAATAAACTACTGCAGCAATTGACTAATTAATTAATCATTAAATCTGATATAGGAAGCTTTGGGTCAGAAAAATGGCGGTTCCCATAACAGGGTTTCTCTAAATAATAAACAAAACTAGAAGAAACCAATAATTATGAAAATATATTTGAGGCAATGCACAGGGTGGTGGTCATGTAAATGTTGCATGTAGTTTTATGAGGCAGTGATCATTTACATACATATTTCTAAAATATTTCTTATGTGTATTAATATAAAATATGGTACATCATACAAAATATCATCTAGTAGGTACAATGGTCTGACCATTTACAGTGGATGTAAATATCCTTATGTATTTGAAGGACAAAAGAATGGCTACAAAACATCACTAACGTTATGCACACATCACATACAACTCAGAAAGAATACAATTCTAATAGACGCCTCCCCGAATAGGAGGAAGTCGCTGATAGACTTCTACGCACTCCACAATCCACTCAGGTCCATGTTAGAGTATCCAGCACAGATATAGAAGAAAGATGTTCAACAAATACTGAACGCTACCATTGCTACTGCTAAAGCACTGATAATCGTGGATGGTGTGAAAAGAGCTCCTGCCTTGGATGTTGGCTTCTCGCTGGGTGCGGGTGAGATACCTCGTACAGAAGTTGTTGGAGGAAGTAAAGATGGTGAGATAGATGAGGGAGACACCGCTTTTGGAGTTGCAGGGGAAGAGGAAGGAGAGGTTTTTGTTGCTGGTGGTGCACTTGAACCTGCAAGGGCAGCCATTAAATTATGTTACATACTCTTTTTGTTATAAAATTTATATTCATATCAGTTGAAAAAGGTAATAACACAACTTTCCCTATATGTAACATTACCCTTTAACTACAGATGTACATGACAATTAAGCGAAGCCAAATGAAATGTAGACATACCTGTAGATGGAGAAGCAGCTGGAGGTCCTGCAGCTGTTGACAAACAACAAGAAGAAGTATACCAATTACTACTTGTTCTTTAAGACGGAATAGACTAGTTACTTCCAAGAAACATTAAAGTTTATTTACCATTGCATTGACTGAGAGGTGGAGTGGTGATTTTGCAAGCGCCTGGTAGAGCCAGAGCCCTTGTTTGGTTAATGGGAATGCCCAGCGGATTGGTGCCAGTGAACAGCTGGCACAAGCACATTGCGTTGGTCTGAACTACAGAAGATAAGGCAGTACAGCAGCCCTGCGTTGGAGTTGGGTTGGACATATTACTTGTGATATATCCCATACAGGGAGATAATGTTACCAGAGAAGTTGCGCACCCTGAAGATTGAGCAGCCACACCGCCATACTCTGCAACTCCTCCTGTTATTATCAGCACAGTCAGTGTTACGGAAAACAGTCGTTGAGGGCATTTCATTACACCTGCCATTGATAATCAACTTGAAAAGTACAGAAAGACTAGCAAGTGACTTAGGAAGCTCTGAAATTGAGGATGTAGTAATAATGACTTTGTGAGATCCCGATGGGAAGATTAGCAATTTATAAAGTGAGCGAATAGAGATTGTGTAACTAGAATTCAAAGCCGTTTGTACACGGAAGAGAAAGGTGGCAATCACAGAAAGTTTTGGTAAACCAAATCTGCTTCTTTCTACCAGTTTTGAATAATTAAAGCACATTCAGAAGAAAATTCGTTATAAGTGGTCTACCCACCTGCACCAATACCTATTCTTTCTGATTTTTAATTCCCGCAATCCGAATTCCTCTTTTCTACACGAATCTTTAAACAAATGCCTTCTATCAAGAATTTATCTCCCACAAGCGATAACAGACAAGGTAAACGATAGCAGACATTAAAATATGGGATCAGCAGATAACTGTTGATGTAGGTCCAGGGTTTTCCTGGGTAAATAGTTGGGCACAAGGTCTAGCGTGCAGCCGACCTCTCTGCTGGACAGTTTTGCGGCGAAGTTACCGTTTAAGTTGGTCAAGGGTTTGTTGCCCCATACTCCGTCGCGACATGCCGGCGGCGGTCCCACATTGTCTTGTTTAATTTTAACTTTTATCATGTGTAATGGTGAAAATCGTACACCCATGCTCTTTATCCTTTTGGACCTACATTCACATGCATTGTCTTTTATGGATTCTTGGGTTTGAATTTCTGATTTAGCGAGAGTGTGGATGAGAGTCTGTTGCATATTGTTGGAGAGGTTACCGAAGGTTAATCTTATAAGGAGCTAAGGTTTAGGTTGCTAGGTTAAATTCTTAATTCCTCTCGACAAATTAAACAAAAAAATATAACTGTTAAATTCTCAATTCCTTTTGATAAATTAAACAAAAAAATACAACTCTATAAGTAGTATATTATTTAGTTTTGTTTATTTTTATTATTGTTCATTTTCAAGAATTGGTTTTGATTCTTAGATTTTTATTTGTTACTTTAATTCAAATTTACAAATATGAGATATATCTAGATTACTTTTATGTGCTTCAAACTTTTGAAGTTTAAATTTGAAAGTGACATTGTTGCCCTTTTTTCTATTAATCATTATGAATTGACCTAAATATATTTTTGTGAGTTTGTATGCTATGTTGAATTTAAAAACATTCCTTATGAATTTGAAATCATGAAATAAATGCTATAAAAGGCATAAACAATCATTATTGCAACATCATACAACACCCTAATTGCATGCACCATCATCATAAGAATATTACACATGCTTGCTTGCTAACTTTGATCCTTGTTGACTGTCATTCAATCAACATTCCTACTAGTTCAATTTATAATGATTTATAGAATTTTAGTTCTATATAATCTTTCTTATTTTAATACATTGAGAGGCATAAAATGTTTGCCACTTGCTCTAAGTTGTAATAACATGGCCACTTATTTTCCTAAGAGGGTATTTGAACTCATGGGTGTGGTATCTACATTGATTGATAAGATCAATGCCATTTTGATTTAGAGGCTTCCTACCCTTGAAGGGCATCAATCTCTAGCGAAATGTGAGAATATCTATGATGGATGCCAAGATCATTATGTCCTCTAGACACTTGGATTATTGACATGGAATGCAACCAAAACCCAATAATGTCAATGTTCCCTTTCCAAATTTGAAGTTCTTTAGTGTTGCTAAGGTCTTGGTTACATCATGCCAAAATGCTTAGAATCTTATCGACACATGGGATCAAATTGTCATAGTTTTAAAGAACACAATCTATCCTTCCAACTATGATCAAGACCGAGATATCAAGTGGCTTTGTCTATGATAAGGATATCAAATATTTGTGCATAATTACATCTACTATAATTGATTAAGGATATTAATCCAGTGCAAGATCCAATTGCTTATCTCATTGTAAATTTCAAGAGTGTATTATATATGAAAACTTATTTAGGGAGTTGAAATGCACTACCCTTACAATATTAGATTATGTGTTCAAATAGGCACAATTAGTAGAAGAAAAACTTGTTTCTCAATCACGAGCATCTCAACCTTCCTTTTTTATATAATTACTACCAAAGCCATGACTTCTTGTCCATAAAAAAATGGCTTTCTTGATGATGAAATCATACAAAATGACATAAGTGCTTGGTTATATAGAGATGAAGAATAAATGTACCATGCTTTGTTAAAGAGACCTATCACAAGGCACTTATATTGTGTAAGAATATGGGCTACAAAGGAAAGATATCAAGATTACATGAACAAGGTCCTCTTGAACCAATAATTATCAAGGCCAGCCATCAAATATTTGGTTTAGAATACATGCCTTTAGTGGAAGCAACAACACCTCTGATATTGTGGTAGGAGCCTTTCCTATTACTAAATGTGTCAAGTGATAGGGCTTCAAAGACTCCTTCAAAGATTCCTTCATTGAATTTACCACCCTCTTCAATAAGATAAACATTTATACCATTACACCTTCCACCAATCTTCCCTTTATATATCCAAAACTCATTTCTTGGGATCTTCAAGATCCTTTTACTTGGGACATATTCCAAAATGGAAAAGCTATAACTAAGTTAATGGAACTTCGTGAACGTTTTCTAACCAATGACCACAAACAAGGTTTTATTATAGAACTAGATTCAATAACTTATTTCAAGGAACGAGTTGAGTTCCATAGTCTTGAAATCAAAAAAATTCAAAAGAACAATAACATAGAGAAAATAAAAAATTCAAATCTCCCAGTGAAAATTTCTTTAGGGAACTATTAGATAGAAAATAATAAGAATAAAAAATGACAAGTCTACTAATGAAAACCTCTTCTAGAAGTCAATATAAAAGGAACTTGACTTTCCCTTGAAATCTATATATTGGTAGGATGAATCAACAATCCTAGCAAAGGAATAAAAAAAGATCAATCTAGTGTAGTGTTGAAAAATGTACACCTTTACATTTTCACACTATGTTTGCATCCTCTTAATTAATTGGACTTAATTAAGAATTTAATTGGCCCAATTATGCATTCACAAGCCTAATTAATTTTGTTTTCCAAAAGAGAAACCACATTTAATTAATGCCTACATTGAATTTAACATCTTGGAAATTGAGTGTCCTAGATTTTGGTCCTAAAGGGCGAATGGGCCCCCCTTAAGTCTCAGAACCCAATTTTTAATATATTTTTGGTAGTATTTTTATGTGCAACATTTTTTCTAACCTAAAATGATGCAAAACAAATGAAATGCAAAGAAAGAACAACAAAAAACAACACCTCGAGATTAGCCTAGTTAAACTTGAACAAAACAAATCAAAATAGAATGAGTTACCTTGTCCAAGTTGATCGATTGGTTGGCCTTGTTGATTCATTTGATTGTCTGCTCCTAGATCAATTTCGGTAGCATAACGGCTTGTTGTAGCTTGATTTGGATGCAAGGATGAAGGGTTTTTGATGTGGATGCAAGATGGTTAGCTTGAAAGATGGAGATGATGAGTGTTTTAGATTAGGGTTGGATGAGAAGAGATTGTGAAGAATGTGTGAAGGAGAGCCAAAATGTGCATGAGATGGTTAGGGTTGCAAAATGGCTAAGTGTTAGTCATTTAGCAAGGGAGATTCAAAATGGAAGGTGGAGATTGAAAGAGGGCAAAAGATCAAGGGCTAAGACAAAAAGTTGACCATTGAAGGAATTAAAAATTCCTTTTTAATGTGCATGGGGATGATAAAAGGAATTAAAAATTCCTCAGAAACCTTGGATGAATAAAATGGAATTTAAAATTCCATTGGGAAGGACATGGGGATTGTAAATGGAATTAAAAATTCCATTAGAACCTTGGGAAGACAAAAAGGAATTAAAAATTCCTTGAGGGATGAGAGAGGAATTAAAAATTCGTAGGGAGATGGGAGAGGAATTAAAAATTTCTCAAAAAGACCTTGGGAAGAAAAAAAGGAAAATTAAAAATTCCTTGGGGGATGGGGAGAGTTGATTAAAGGGGTTGATTAGACTAGCTAATCAATGATTAGAGGACAACTAGGTGGCTAATGAATATTATGAGCCAACTTGCAAAAGTTGGAGGATGTGACACATCCTAATCATGGATTAGACATGTGCACACCCCTAATGATGGGATTAGGAGGAGGATTAAGATTAGGTGGATGGATGGGATATAAAGGGAATTAAATAAATGGATTATTTATTTAATTCCTTGAAGGAAATGAATAAAGGGGTAAGGTATTTAATTATTTAACTAAATACCTTAGGGAGTTAGAGGACTTTGGGGGTATTAATTAAATAATAGTAATATTACTTAATTAATGCAAATAAGAGGATATTTAGACATAAAAGGGATAAATTTGGATAAATGTAAGTGTCCAAATTTAGGTGTCTACATTTTTCTCCTCTTTGTGATGGTGTTACAAAGTAGCATCATTTCAAAGAAGATTAAAAGATAGCACTAGGAAGAAGATGTTAGATTGGGAAAGATGCCCTAGTCATCAAAGGAGTGACTAGGAAGAAGGATGATGGGAGTGAAGATGAAGATTAGGGATTGAGGATGCCCCCTCGAGAGGACATACGGGTTCAAGAGAACACAGGTGCACGCTCTCGAAATGGATGAGAGGATGAAAGGGTATATGAGGAAGATGATGCAAAGCAATGGATAAGAGAGGATTATAAGCGATAAGAGATTGGGAAGCACAAATGGATTTAAGGACAAAGGTGATGTTGCCCCAGTCAAGCTACAAGCCAAAATGGGTTGATGATGGATGGAACATTGTCGATGAGGGAATAATATATCCCAGAACAATGCAAAAGGATAGGGAAGGATACATCCCGATGATGATAATGAGAGTGTTGTTGATGAGGGAAGGATACATCCCAAAACAACACAAAAGGATAGGAAGGATACATCCTGATGATGATGATGAGAGTGTTGTTGATGAGGGAAGGATACATCCCAAAACAACACAAAACGATAGGGAAGGGTGCATCCCGATGATGATGGCGATGGTGATGATTGGGTCAAGGCTTTTAGCAAGGTTGGGAATAATACAAAGGATGTGAGTAGATGATTTGTGCAAGAGTGAATGGATTAGGACTGGATGGAGAGGTGAGATGGTTGAAACGAATGAAAATGATGGAGGAAAAGATGATTAGAATAACCAATCTATATTATTCTAAGAAGATCAAAAAGAAGATGAAATGATGAGGATTGATGAAAAGATGCTTAGAATAACCAATCTATATTATTATAAGAATATTGAAGAGATGATGATATGATTAGGATGGAAGAGAATATAGTTGAGGGATGAAACCATATAGGATAGATAGATGAGGAGAGTGATCAAGGATAAATGGATAGTAACCAAATCAAGCAGGTTAACTGTTATGCGTTATGCTACTATGTAATGAGCACTTAATTTGATATAGAATGAGATACCATGCACCAGGGTATGAGGAACCAATGTGACTTCATATCACATGCATGCGATTGACACAACAAACTAGGCTATCCCAACACCCCAAAGTCATGATGACTTTGGTTAGGCCAGGCATTGGGATAACCACAAGCATAAAGGATTCCCCAACGTAACACAAGACCGCAGGGATCTTGGTGGGTACTACGTGGGACAACCAAGTAGACAACAACAAACAAAAAGATCAAGATATGCCCCTATATTTACTAGTCAAAGCACACCATGATATGATGGATCAAGGCGACCCTAACGAGGTATGATAGGAAGCTCAAATGATAAAAAAAATGCCAAAAAGAATCACAAGAAAGCAATCAATTTAAAATGTCCTTTGCCATAGGATCAAAAGGTGGGTGGGATTGATGCGGTCTGATGAGGAAGGATGCATCCTGTTAAGACCAAAGATGGAGACTAAGCTAAGATATCGAAACTGATTGAATCTCGTGATACTAGTGGATCTTGTTTATGAAGAACTAGCTAGATAGAGACATACTTGACAACACGACATGAGACACGAGACACAAGACACAAGACTGACACACCCTAAAGACCTAGGGACTCGGGGGCCAATCAAAGATTAACCTTGCCTACGTGAAAGTGCAAAGCCCTCATAGTTCAATAAAAGATCATGGATAAAAGCGGAAAGAGGAAAATGGTGAGGAATGATGGAGGAAAAAGATTGGATTAAAAAAAAGCCCCAGGGGCTAATCAAATGATCGACCTTGCCTATGTGAAAGTGTAGGGGCAACGTAGTTCGACAAAAAGCTAACGACCGACCATGGATAAAGGATGATGAGATGACCAATGATAAGTGGATAAAATGATGAAACTGATATTATGAGACAAGATAAATCTGGTGGATTGGATAGTATGATGGTGATTGCACGAAGCTTAGGGATGGGATAGTTTTCCAAATCATCAAAAGATGAATTGGGAGGATGATACGATGGAGAGATGAGTGATGAGAGCTAACAGGAGATTGGAAAGATGTGCGAAAGAAGTGGGACTGATGGTGATGAGATAGATGGCATTGGATTGCATTGAAAGTAGCTGATAGCTAGATACCAATGATGAGGGATGATGAGATGGGATGAGGATATAGATGAATGGATAGGGAGATAAGGATGGGCGATGGAAGGGATTATTTGGATAGATAGGAATATAAGGATGGGGAGATGGAAGGGATTGTTTGGATGGGTAGGAGGATAAGGATAGGGAGATGGAAGGGATGTAATGGATGGATAGAGGGATAAGGATTTGGATGAGGAAAATGTGACTGGATGGATAGATGGGAAGGTAAGGATTTGGAAGATGGATGGATAGAGGGATAAGGATGGGGAGATGGAAGGGATGGTGTGGATGGATAGGGAGATAAGGATGGGGAGATGGAAGGGATGCTGTAATGGATGGATAAAGGGATACAGATTTGGATGAGGAAAAGGTTACTGGATGGATAGATGGAAAGGTAAGGATTTGGAAGATGGAGGGGATGAAATGATGGATGAATGATGTCTCCAAGGACTATGTCACAAAGGAAGTAGATGTCCCCACTCTAGATATGTCATGTGTGATGAGGCAGGAGGGACGAAAGATGAGTGGATGGGAAGATAAAGAGTATAAATAGAGGAGTTGGGATAGGATGGATGGATGAGGGAGGAAAATGGATGTAGATAGGATGCATGGATAAGGAAGGGAGACTGATGGTAGCATGATAGGTGGATAGGGAAGGTAGATGGATGTGGATAAGGATTAGGATAGTGTATTGGTGAGGGGAATGTATGCCAAGAGGTGTCCAAAGCATGTATATATGTTTTCCCCTATCTATATCGATGTCACAAGAAGGATGGAGGGGCTGGAGATAAGTGGGATATGATGGATAGGATGTGGGAGACAGGTTGGATGGAGGAGATGGATGAAGGGGAGGCATAGTAGGAAGCTTCCCCCAAGTGTGGAAAGAGAGATTGGGAAGTTACACATGACACCTGTTTTCTAGGTTTTCATCATGGTACTTATCCAAGGTGCTTGTTTTCCAAGTTTTCACCATTGGATGAATTATTTCTCTTTTTTTTTTTACTTTTGGGGATTTTTTGACTTTTTGGATTTTTGGATGGTATGTGGATAAGCGAATTTAGAAGATATGTGATAAGGATATGGATGAAGGATTCAAGCATCGAGTTCTAGATGAGGTATTAAGAGCCCATGTGTGAAATGACTATTAGATGTTGGTACAACCTTATTAGGATAAATGGGTTATGCAAGAGAATGGATCAAAGGGATTTGATGTGGGAGATATGTGGGATAATGGATGGGATGTTGGAAAGTGTATGGATGGAATGATGGGGTGGATGTGTGATGGGGAGATGTTTTCAGGACCAACATCAACACATATGTTGGTGGATGTGAAAGGATAGGAGGATTAATGGATGGATGATGTGGGGTTAATGGAGGAGATGGGATAGTGAATTTTGGGACATAAGGACCCAAAATAGATTTAGGAGATGGAGGATGTGTATGATTAGCTTTTGGAATTAGAAACTTTGGATGTTGCTACAGATTTTTCATTTGAATGCATGGCATCTTTTTTCTTTGGGATCCACATGGTTTTGATTTTTTGCTTTGGTGGGCCTTTGTGGCCGGTGGATTTGATTTGGATTTGGGATTTGATTTTTCTTTTCTTCAACATGTCCTTTAGAGGGGACATGTGGATCTTTAGATTCATGTGGATGTTTAGATATATGCATTTTTACTTTGGCATCCAAAGTGATTTTGATAACAATGGAATGGGTACGAGGAGATGGATGATGTGGAGGAAATATGAATGGAGTGATGGAGGTAGGATTTTGGAGATGATATGTGGATGGAGGATGTGTAGGTACGTTCCTTTGTTGATCTTGATTAGGGAACATGAGAGTGGGATGTTTATGATGGGTGACATGGATAGGTGATGGATGGATAAAAGGATGAATAGGATGGGATGGAGGAGGTGATTTTGGGATATAAGGGCCCAAAATGGACTTAGTATGTGGGGGATGCATGATGGTGGATGGAGGGACATAAGGGCCCAAAATAGATGGAGTATATGAAGGATGGGAGATGGTGAATGGAGGGACGTAAGGACCCAAAATGGATTCAAAAGATGAAGGAGGAATATGGATGGTTGTTTTGAGGTGATACGATGGAGGGGGATGGTGGAAAATGATTGAGTGGAGTGACGAGAAGAGCCTATTATTCTTTTGGAGGCTCATTGAGGACAGATAGAGGTTGTACCAAAATTTTTGGATTGTGAGTTTTGAGAGATATATCCAAAACCTTGTGTACATGAATTTTCTTTGATGTGGATGAGCTCTAAAATACCTTGCTCATGAAGGCTTAAACCTTTTCCTTGATAGTTCATGCTTTTGAGCATTTGATTTATGGTAGGATGCTTGTTACTTTGGAAGAATGATGTGAGTCCCTTATTAGGTGGAGGAGGATGGGTGGTGTATATGCTCAGTTCCTCTTCTGCAAGGAAGCCACCATGGGTGAATGTAAGAGTACCGAGGGGATATAAAAGTGATGTGGGGATAGTAGGGTTAGGTGGCGATGGAGGATCATGGGATGGTTATGATAGGTTAGCAACATCTTGATTGGGAGGAGTGAGTGGTAAGGGATCAGGAGAGGGGTGAGGTGATATGATAGGATTTGGAGTTGTGGTAGTTGGTGATAAGGTCTCATGCGATGGAGTGATTGGATCTTGAGTGTCTAGGGAATCATGGGATGGAATGGATGGGGAAATGTGATCTTGAGATGGGCTAGATGGGATGGTAGGATCTTGATGTGGAGAAGGGGATATGCTAGTATGCTTTGGATCAAGCTCTTGGTAGGACTCATCTTGTGTGGGTGGCATGAGGATGGAATGTTGGAGGGACTCCTCAAGCGTGGGAGATGGGAGGATGGGAGATTCATGTAATTCATGGGAATGGATTTTGGTGATACTAGGAGTGGGAGGAGTGGATTGGATTTGGGTATCTTGGATGGATTGGGTGGATCTAGGAGTAGAAGATGGTGATTGGGTTTGGTTATCTTTAATGGGTTCGGCGGTTCTTGGGGTAGGAGATGGGGGTTCAATGGATTTGGTGGGTTTGATGGTTTCAATGGTTTGGGTGGTGCTAGGGGTAGTAACTGTAATGATAGGTGTGGGATGGAGAAGGGTCTCATCACTAGTGACTATGGATGATGGATTGGGATGGCATGGTTCCATGACTCCAAGATGTGGAGTTGGGGATGTCTTCTTTGTCATAAGCCTTGGAGAACTTTTGGAGTGAGAAACTTGCATATTATGGGCTTAGATGGTGCGGTAGGGGTGGATGAAGGATTATGGATGGGTGGAGGACTAGGATTATGGATTGGTGATGAGAATTAGATGGGGGAATGGGATTGGATGTAGGACTAGGAGTAGATGGAGGATTAGGACATGGTGGAGTGGAAGATGGAGTGACATAGGATGATATGGATGGTGGATTAGGACAAGAGGATGCAGCTAGTGGATTGTAGTAGAGGTATTGGGATGGAGGATTTGGTTGGGAAGATTGGGATGGTGGATTAGGATAGGAAGACATGGACGTTGGATTGGGACAAGAGGATGTAGGTGGTGGATTAGGATAAGAAGATGTAGGTGGTGGATTGTAGTAGAGGTATTGGGATAATCGATTAAGATGGAAAGATTGGAATTTATGATTAGGATAGGTTGACGTAGATGGTGTATTAGGATAGGAAGATGTGGATGTTGGATTAGGATAGGTTGATGGGGATGTAGGATTAAGATAAGAAGGTGTCATTTTTGGATTAGGATGGGTAGATTGGTATGGAAGATTAGGGTATGGGGACATGGATGGTTGATTAGGACAAGCAGATGCAGATGGTGGATTATAGTAAAGATAATGGGATGGTGGATTAGGGAAAGGGGATGTGGGTGTAGGATTAGGAGGGGGAGATTGGGATAATGGATTGTAGTAAGAATATGTGGATGAAGGATTGAAATAGGAGGACATGGATGGGAAATTATAATAGGGATATTGGGATACTAGATTGGGATAAGAAGAAATGGATGTTGGAAAAGAAGATGATGTAGAGGAAGGATATGATGGAGATGCGGGCGAGGAAGATAATGGATGTCCCTTGTCAAAGGTAGCATAAGGAGTGCTAGTAGGTGTGGGCGAAGGCATGATGGAATTGCTTGGGCGAGTGATTGGATTTTGGATGATGCTTGGGGAAAGCTTGCTAGCAATGATAGCATCAAGGGGATCTATGTCATATACCTCTTGATCAACAAGACTCTCGTTATCATCGTCAACGTAATTAGGATTTCCCTTAACTACTATTTTTGGTTGCATTGGTGAAGGATGATGATTCATGATGTTAGATTAGATGGATACGGATTGAAAAGACATGAACAAATGATTAGAAGGAAAGAAAAGGTGATGAAAGGATAAATAGGATGAATTTGAAGAAGATGGAAGAGGGGGATCTTAAGATTTGTTTCGATATCAGAAGATCTTGGATGGCAATGGACTAAAGCTCAAATCAGGATTTTAGGTTAAGCTCAGATTGGGATTAGATTAAAGCTTAGATTGGGATTGGATCGAAGGATATGATGGGATTGATTCTAAACCAAGTTTAGGGGTTTAACTAGATGACGTAAGGTGCTGACAATTAGATTTTCCCAGATTTGGCAATTTTCAAAAATTGTCAAATTTTTCCATTTTAGGTAACTTCACATGCATATTGAGAGTCCAGTTTTTTTCTCAAAAAATTCTAAAAACTAAGGTAGGATGGATTTCCAACTAATATCCTAAATGTGAGATATGAGTTTTGAGTTATTAACAAAGAACTTTTCAAGAACTGGAAAAAAACACTAAATTGTGATTTTGAGGGTCAAGATGAAAGTTTCAAGCCCCAAAAATGTGCAAAACGGGGGCCAACCAATTGAGGGTCCATTGGGAATCAACATGCCACCTCATAATACAACCACCTATAAAATTTCAGCCCAAACAGACACTCGAGTCAAAAGTTATGACCTTTGAAAGTTTCTGCATCAAAATCAAAACCCCTAAGACAAAGTCTAGGTGATTGAGATTGATGAATTGATGATGGATATGGACTCTAATGATGTTATAAGATGCACCTATGTGATTTGGAGGATGAAATGATGACTTTCAGAAAGTGTTGATGAACGAGAATGATGATGCTAGGAAGACAGATGAAGGTCTTCTTTTTGGGAAAATTCACCTAAATAGAGAGTAGATTCGCCCAAATAGGAGGCAGATTCACCCAAATAGAAGGAAAATTCACCCAAATAGGTGATAGGCTCGCCCAAATGAAAGGCAGATTTTCCTAAACAGGAGGAAGATTCACCCAAACTGAAGGTTCTAGATTTATCCAAACAGAAGGCAGATGGACCCAAATAGGTACAGACTCACCCAAATAGAAGGCATATTCACCCAAATAGGTGACAGGCTCACCCAAATAGCAATTAGATTCGCCTAAACAGGTGGCAAGCTTGCCCAAACAATAGGAAATTTTTCCCAAACAGGTGGTAGGCTTGCCCAAACCGGTGCAAATTCGCCCAAATAGGTGGCAGGCTTGCCCAAACAAAAGGTAGGGTCACCTATTCAGGTTGTAGGGTCACCTATTAAGGGTGCAGGGTCGCTTAAATAGGGTGCAAGATCGTCTATTCAGGGTGTAGAGTCTCTTAAACAGGGTGCAGGGTCACCTATTCAAGATGCAGGGTCACCTAAATAGGTTGCAGGGTTGGCTATTCAGAGTGCAGGGTCTCCTATTCAGGCGTGCCAAAAATGTGTGCAGCGTGATTTCCTACCCTAAGTGATGCAAAATCAAAGAAAATGCAAAAAAGAGAAATACACAAAACACTACCTCAAGATAAGCCTAATTGAACTTGAACAAAAGAAAGATATAGGAAAGATTATAATACCTTTCCCAAGTTGATCCTTTGGTTGGCCCTATTGATTTGTTTGATTGTGTGCTCGTAGATCAATTTCGGTAGCATAACAGCTTGTTGTAGCTTGATTTGGATGCAAGGATGAAGGGTTTTTGATGTGGATGCAAGATGGTTAGCTTGAAAGATGGAGATGATGAGTGTTTCAGATTAGGGTTGGATGAGAAGAGATTGTGAAGAATGTGTGAAGGAGAGCTAGAATGTGCATGAGATGGTTAGAATGGTTAGGGTTGCAAAATGGCTAAATGTTAATCATTTAGCAAGGGAGATTCAAAATGGAGGGTGGAGACTGAAAGAGGGAAAAAGATCAAGGGCTAAGATGAAGAGTTGACCAAAGGAATTAAAAATTCCTTTTTAATGTGCATGGGGATGATAAAAGGAATTAAAAATTCCTTAGAAACCTTGGATGAATAAAATTGAATTTAAAATTCCATTGGGAAGGACATGGGGATTGTAAGTGGAATTAAAAATTCCATGAGAGAACCTTGGGAAGACAAAAAAGAATTAAAAATTCCTTGGGGGATGAGAGAGGAATTAAAAATTCCTAGGGAGATGGGAGAGGAATTAAGAATTTCTAAAAAAGACCTTGGGAAGACAAAAGGGAATTAAAAATTCCTTGGGGGATGGGGAGAGTTGACTAAAGGGTTGATTAGACTAGCTAATCAATGATTAGAGGACAGTTAGGTGGCTAATGAAGATTAGGAGCCAACTTGCAAAAGTTTGAGGATGTAACACATCTTAATCATAGATTAGACATGTGCACACCTCTAATGATGGGATTAGGAGGTGGATTAGAATTAGGTAGGTGGATGGGAGATAAAGGGAATTAAATGAATGGATTATTTATTTAATTCCTTGAAGGAAAGGAATAAAGGGGTAAGGTATTTAATTATTTAACTAAATACCTTAGGGATTTAGAGGACTTTAGGGGTATTAATTAAATAATAGTAATATTACTTATTTAATGCAAATAGGAGGATATTTAGATGAAATGGGATAAATTTGGACAAATGTAAGTGTCCAAATTTAGGTGTCTACAATTTTAATGATCTAAATTCAAATTGCAAAGGTCAGATTATGGCGCTTAATTGTTGGGTAATTAAGGAAACACCTATAAATACAAGGTCTTTTTATCAATTCAAATCTAAGTGGCATAAATCAAATTTTACATGAGAAAATATTATTGTGAAGAGCATTGGAGAGAAGATTTATTAGTCATTTATTGCAACATTCAAGATCATATCATCATTTCAAAGTTTGTGTGTTCATGCATAGTTTTTGGAGCTAACATTGTGATGTAGGTTTCAAGTTTCAAGCAAGCATTCAAGCATCAGGATCTATCAAGAAATCAAGCTATTTCATGCAAGATCCAATCCTTAGAGAGATGTGTTAGAATTCAATCCTCTAAGGGCAACCATTAAAAGATTTGGTGAGGTGTAACAAGCTTTGTTCATTCATCAATTTCTTCATTTTGTCATTATTTCATTATGAATATTTAATTACCAAACAAAGGTTTGACCAAGGAAAACCCTTATCCACCAATTTTTTTTTTCCTCCTCTCTTTGTATGTGCAAATTTGTAGGTGAATAAGGATTGAAAGTTGATCAAAATTGTAATTTTACAAAGTTGTCAAAGTTGTCATCAAAATTGTCAAGACACAGAAACTCACCTACAGGTTTTATTTCTAACTTTCTGATAGCAAAACTTGGTGGAATCAGAAGCCTAGATTTGATTGGGAATGTAATCATATTCTTCATTCTAATTTTTCTTCTTAACTACTTTTCTTTTCTTTTGAAACAATGCATTTTTGAACCTTGCTTCAAAGAGGGGAAAAATGTAGGCTCTAAAATTATTGTCATTTATCATTAATTCTCCTAATTAATCATTTACCTTTAATAATCATCATTATTGTTATTTAATTAATTATCATTTATTAATTTTATCCATTTAGTTTACTATTTACTATCATTAATCAATTAATCATTTTCAAGTAATTTTTTTATTTTTCTCTCATTAGTTAACTCCTTCCTTCATCACTTAACTCCATCTGATTTGAATAATTTAATAGTTGACTATGTCTTCAAATGGAAACTTATTCTTCACATTTATCCATTAATTAAATTAAATAATTTATTATTATCCTCTCAAATGGAAACTTATTCTTCACATTTATCCATTAATTAAAATAAATAATTTATTATTATCCTCTCATTAGTTGGAAAATTGTAAACTTTCATTTTTTAGTTGAGTTGACTCAACTTGTTCATTTAAATCAGGTCTTCATTGTCATCTTCACCTCTCAATTTATTTTTGCTTAGAAAGTCTATAAATATAGTCATTCCTTCATCATTTTCATATAATTCTAGTTTTAAATTTTAATGCAAATCCATTTTGTTGAAATAATTTATCAATTTAATGTTATGTTGCCGAGTCACATCCACATTCCAATAGATGAATCAACATCTATTTCATATTTGTAGTGAGGTTGTTAGAATAGGATTAATTGTTGATTTTATTCCATGATTTGAAATGTTTGTTTTCTTATTTTCCAATTTCATTGTTTACAAAAATAGAAGATTAACCCTCTTTTCAATTCTTGAATTCTCTTGGCTAATGTTCAAACAACCTCATAGATTTTCCTTATGTTGACAACACAATGCTTTAAAAAAAAGTAATCTTCTCTTCTCAAATTCTAATTTTCAGCAGCTAAATTGTAGTATCTGCTGATAAAAAAGCCACAAACCTACAACAAACCTTCTGTTAGCACTATTAAATTTCTTTTTCTTGCAAGATAAACCAAAAACTAGCTAGATAAATCAAGTTTCCAACTCTGATACCAAACTTGATTTGATAAATAGAGCATAGAATAAATTGATAGAAAAATAGAGAAAAACATAAGACACCAATAAATTGCTGCATTAATTGATTAATTAATTAATCATTAACTTTGATACAGGATGCTTTGGGTCAAATAAAAATGGTGGTGCCCAAAATAGGGTTTCTCTTAATATTAAGAAAAACTAGAAGAATTATGAAAATATATTTGAGGTAGTGAATCGGGTGGTGTTCATGCAAATGTGGCATGTAGTTTCATGAGGCAATGAACATTTACATATGTAGACACTTAAATAGTCCTCATCGGCATTATGCATCTGAATTTGATTACTAACATCGTTACTTTCTAAATCACTTATGTTCTAACTATTTAATTAAATAATCTGTATTATTTAGTTAAATTCACCAATTTCTACTATTAATCAAATAATTAAATTTATTAGATTAATTCACTTTCTTCTCACTAATGTCTATCCCATTTAATTAAATAAATCAAATTATTTAATTGAAATCCCAATATCTTCTCATTTTATTAAATAAATCTAAATTATTTAAACAAATGTCATAAAACCCCTAACTTTCCTAAGTTAATTAATTTTCCTAAGCTACCTCCAAATCTCAATTATCCATTTCTCTAGATTTAAACTCCACCTTGGTCAAATAAACCCATGGTTCATTAACCAAGTTGCACATTAAATTCATTTATTTTAATTACTAATTAGCCTATTTTCCCTCACAAAGGTATATTCTCTAAGAATATTCCCTCAACTTGACTTTCCCTCTAAAGGCTTTAAAAGCCTCTTACATATCTCTTTAATGCCTCTTACAAGGGCATTCAATTCTTCTTACATACCATCTTGTCTCTTACAAGGGCATTCATTCCTCTTACATCCTCATCAAAATTCCATTACACCCTCAACCATACTCATTCAATTCTCTTACATTCTCTTACACTCTCACCTACATGCCTTAACTCATTACTTCTTTCAAATGTGCTTATACACATATCCCCATGGCTTTCATTAGCCTTGTGACAAGTGTCACAATGCTATTGGTTCCCATCTTTGTTCCACATTTCCCACATTTTCCTATTCTTCAATCCTTTATTCCTATAAATAGAGGCTTCCTCTATTGAATATGGATCCCCTTTTTCATGAGAGCAATGGAATTATACTCATTTTCATCCACCAATCATCCAATTATTATCATTATCTTTGAGATAAATTGATATTTATCATGATCCACAACTTCATGCATTGTTACTCAAATCAAATTCATCACATAGTTGTAGGTTTTCATCATCATATTGGCTTGATTTCATCATATTTTGCATCAAAAATCACCATTTTTCATCAAGGATCTTAGAGCTTATCACAAGGGATTGGAAAAGGGCCACTTTCCACATCAAAGTGACACCAATCCCCCTATGGGATGGAGATTTGATCTATTTAGATAGGATTATATGTTTTTATTTGTTTGTTCTTGCTTTGTTTCATGTTTTCTTATCTTTGTATGATCAATAATTTCATAGGGAATGATTATTTGTCCATGCTAGAGTGACTAACCTTGTTTTTTTTGTCTTTGATTAGCTAGGTGTAGATTATGATTCACATTTTGGCACTAGATTACACCAATGAGATGCTTTCTTTGGAGGGACATATAGATGTTCATTAAAAACAAGAGTTTCCCACTCTTGATATTCCCACACAAGAGCGAGCAATGGTCGAGATTCTTGATTCTTAAAGTGATTGTGCATCATCAACCTCTTTTTAATCAGCACAAACATCTTTTCAAGCAGAATAGACAAATGAAGATGTCATAGAATTAGAACAAATAATTAATATTCCTAAACAATGGGAACCCATAGCAATACCATGTGTTCATGATAGGTCATATTTTGTGGCTATGGATCAAAGGATCTATTATCAAGGAAAAGGGTTAGGTATTGTTAATACCTTCGCAACATTGGGGGCAATCTTGTCTAAAGAAAACATCAACATAAGGGGCATGATGGATCCTTATGATGGAAATACTGTCAACACTACAACTAGCAGTATCATGAATCATCGTCCACCCATCATCTCATATATAAAATGGGACCAACGTAAAAAGAAATGTTCATATCAAAGCAAGGAGAAGATCACCAGAGAAAATAAAGTAATAAGGCAAAGAGGAAAAATAAAATACAAATAGATACCAAAGAATACAAAAGAAAATCATCCCAATCATACTCCATCAATCAAAGAAACTACGGGGAAAATTCAAAAAGGGAAAAGTATCCATCAATAACATCCTCAAGAACAAAATAAAGTTACTCAAGTAAGGAATAAAGAATATCAAGCAATTGGTCTTAAATCCACTCAAAGCTATGTTTCCACTCATCCTCGCTCATATTCCGAAGTTTGGAGAGTCAAAATTTCCAAACCATCGACTAATCCATCTCATTTTCCTTCATACAGGACACCATACATCCCATACATGATATCTAATTCTCACATTAACCGTGTGTTGGAAACCACTCTTTATCATAAGTATTCCGAAGGCACTTTATCAAAATGTGTGCACATAGACAAGGTTGATTCCGGTATTGACAAAGTAAATCAGAGTTCTTCAAAGCTGCTTTCAAGTGCTCATATCTTAACAAAGTAGCTTCTTCAAGCATGATACCATTGGAATGCTGTGATAGTGGCCTCTACATCAGTACCACCTGGTGGTTCAACATGAGGGTAAATTTTTAAAAAAATAAAAAATATTAAAAAATTAAGAAAATAGTAAAAGTAAAAATCATCCTCCAATGAAAACCCCATTTGGTAGTGCTTTGGGCAAGTACTATGACGAAAACTTGGAAAAAAAGCATCATGAGTAGAATCGCTCATGTCATATGGACCTTTTCAAGTGAAAGCATCTCATCCCCTTCATGAAAAATCCAATATTTCCTCCATCTATCCAATCCATCTTTATCCAAGATCTCCCAGCATATCTTGATCTTAACAAAGGTTCTATGTATACTTTGAATTTCCTCATGAATAAAATAATTTTGACATGGTCTTTACCATACATCCCATGTTGTTCTATTGTATGTCAAAACTATCCGCATGGTTTTCCAATTGATATCTTGATTTATCCATTGTGTTATGAAACATTGCTAGACATTGGGGGTTGTTTCTTGCGCTCTCATTTTCAAATAACTCTTTCAATCCATGTCTTATATCTCACAATGTGATCAAAATCGTGATCTAAGTATCGTTTAAATTGGAAAATCCAAAAAACATTCATAAAACTAGAAAATCTAGAAAACATCCAAAACATATCAAAATCCAAAAACACTTGTCAAAAAGAAAAAAAGTAAAAAACATAGGAACCATGTTGAACTATGAGGCTTTTGTGTATATAATTTAGGCAAGGATAATCCTTGATCAACCCCCGAGGTCCCTAAGTTAGGTCCTTTAGGTGTCCATCATAATAAATTGGCAATCGATCAATGTTCATACTTCATCAACAAATGAGTCTATGCTAGTCAAACTACGTGGTCTCTGCATGTACAATGTAGACAAGGTTAGTCATTGATCTACCCCTGAGGCCCCTAGAATATTCTTTTAGGTTAGGTTTGTGGTCAAAATCTCAAAAAACACAAAAAACTTGAAAATTAAAACATTTGTAAAACAACTCAAAAATCCAAAAATAGTTTCAGAACATTGCGAAAACACCAAAAACATTGAAATATTCCACAAAAGTCCAAAATCACCCATCCAATTTCACTTTCACCTAGGATAATATCATCCATAATAAACTGATCATCACACTCACCCTTTGGTATTAATGCAAAAAAAAAAAAAGTACAACAATCAACAAAATTAAAACCTTTAAACGTAAAAATCAAACTCTTGATCTTTTTAGCAAACGTATCAATCAAGCCTTATATAAATGGCCTTTCAAACAACCTATCAACTTGCTACCATCCACTAACATGTCCTAGGATGCATCCTTCCTACAATAGGTATTATCTTTGGCAATCACTTTGGGTACTTATCCTAAACAAAACACATCCCTTTGGCCGGAGGTATGAAGAACATTTACTTGTTTGTTCACTTGATCTTTTCTTATGATTTACCTTATTGCACCCATTCCAATGACCTCTCGATGATTTATATAAAAAAAAATTAGAGAGAAAGGAATGGAGCATTGAACATTATCTTTCATTTTCTGTGCTTGTTAGATATTCTTGTAATATAACCTTAATGAATACTTACTTTGTTAGGTGTGTATGAAAGGTGTTTTGGACAACTTGCTGAATATTACATCGATAGGTTATGCCTTTCTATGCTTTGGTCCAAGATGTCTGAAGCTTCTAAAGTACATCCTAGGAAGTTTTCCATATGTCAAGTGTGAGCAAGAATACTCCTATCTTTTTGCTGAGTCAAAGTCCATCACACTAGATACCACACCATTCTGGTTGTCCATACCTTGATGCATCGTGTCTATGTGTTTTATCAAACATAAGGAGCAGTGTGTCATTTTTGTCCCAATCCTTGGATAAGTAAAACATCATCACTCATCACCATATCTAATAAAGTCTCGATAACTCATAGACTTGTTGGACTTCTGCATCTTCTCAGAATCAATGGTTAATCCATCCATCTTATTCTTCTTATTCTTCTATCTTTACTAAGAATTCTATCCAAGTGTCAAATGTATGCAATATATATCAAAATATACATGAGGCTACCCATGATCAATGTATATCTATACATCATCAAATCTGTCTACATCAAACATTTGAGCTTTCTATTCCTCTTTGAGCTAAACCTTTGTTAAATATTTATAGTGAGCTCAACCTAAAAATTGAAATTTTCACACAATCTCTCGAGGAGGTAGTGTAGCAGGGTAATTCCTTCCACTGGGGCAAAAGTGGAGCATCCGAAAAATCATTTTTTTTTGAATTTTGATCTTGGCAGTGTCAATCTTTGAACTAACATAATAGGTACCTCACTTCAAAGAGGGGAAAAATGTAGACACTTAAATAGTCCTAATCGGTATTACGCATATGAATCTGATTACTAACATCGTTCCTTTCTAAATCACTTCTTTTCTAATCATTTAATTAAATAATATGTATTATTTAGTTAAATTCATCAATTTCTAGACTATTAATCAAATAATTAAATTTATTAGATTAATTGACTTTCTTCTCACTAATGTCTATCCCATTTAATTAAATTAATCAAATTATTTAATTAAAATCCCAATGTCCTCTCATTTGATTAAATAAATCTAAATTATTTAAACAAATGTCACAAAACCCTTAACTTTCCTAAGTTAATTAATTCTAAATTAATTAACCCTAAGCTACCTCCTAATCTCAGTTATCCATTTCTCTAGCTTTTAACTCCACCTTGGTCAAATAAACCCATAGTTCTAAATTTTGTATAAATAAATGCAGCAATAATAGGTCTCCAAATTGGTGTAGAAATGATTGCCAACTCGAAAGGAGACAATCCCTCCAATACCCACAAAATTTTGTCCCCTTAGTGAAGAGCAATGAATGAAAATGCAATTCCTCCCATGGCTGGTCTGCAGACTGAAACAAAATTACAGACCTCAAATAACTCACCAAACTTCTCCAAAAATGTTCTCCAATGGCTGCAATTATTTCAATGAGAAAGACTGAAGTATCTCCCTCCACTATCCAACTAGGGTTGATATTTCACAACCGAAATTGGTACCTTAGAGTCTTCAAACCCTCAGGCAATGAAAGCATTCAAGCTCTCTTTCTACCACGCAGGTATGTAAGAAGTAATAAAATCCAAGTGTGCTTGAATGACTAGCAATGAGCTTCTATCTCCAAGAAGCTTCTAGAATATTTTATTATTTTATTATTTAAGTGACTTTTTGATATATCATTTTATTATAGTCACTTTATTAAATTAAAGTATAAAGGGAGGTGCGGAAAACTTCATGAAGAACACTTGGGAAGTTTTTAGAGTGGGAGTTATGAACTACAACCTGGATGCTTTTTCCAGGTACACGAATTTGGGTAGTTCGTGGCTCACTAAGAACAACATGGCTCGGTTGATGGTGTTGGGGAAGAACTTGGTAGTTGTCTATCACTACATACTAATGTAATAAGGTTGGGATGACAAGGGAGGGGCCTTGTGCTTTCTTTCTCTGTTGCAGGTTGAAATTAGCCATGATATGCTAGTTCGTATGATTGTATATGGGCACTATCCCCTTTGATAGAACTTATCAATAATAATAAAAAATAGATGCCTCTCTATATTGATTTCTTTTTTTAAAAAAAGAAAAAAATATAGATACATATGCATTATGAGAAAATGAGTTTAAATTATAATTATTCTCATTTATAAAGTTAGTAATTAATAAATTATACACCAAATGATTAAAAAAAATATATGGCATAAAGATAATTGTTATTGATCTATGTTTCAAAAATATAAAAAGCTTTTATTTTGGCTCAAGTTATTCTAAAAAAAACATTACTCAGCCAAATATAATATAATATATACAAAAAGATTCTATTAACACATAAAAAATGAGAGAATATATTTCATATTTAAACAAAATAAAAAATAGAATCTACATGAAAACTGAAAAAATATTAGTTTGAATTATCTTGAAATTATTAAGAGTTTTCTTCTATAATTAAGAGAAACTGATTTTTTTATTATCGCCATCTTTTGTGGCCAAGTTAGGCTAGAAAGTGAGACTAATTATTTTATTCTAATTCAAATATTGGAACCATGGAGGGTGAATTCTTCCACATGTAAAAACCTAACGATGATTGAAAAAGTCTATCTCTATCTTTATGGGATTCAAATACTATAATAAAATAATCCTATGCATAGGAGTAGATTTCAAGACAACTTTCCATGCATGACCACCAAGTACTTGACAATTATTTGTGTATATTATGAACACTAGGACACAAATGATTTAAATGGTAGACCAAACCAAATTCAAGTAAATAATCCTATCCTTCCAATAATTCTTTTCCAAAAACTAAAATAGGTGTTGATGAAGAGAATTTAAGAGATTTTAACGTTGCCATATTTTTATATTATAAAATATTAATTTTTAGAACTTCAAATCCTCTAATCAAATGATGCCACATCTTGACTTATAATAGAAGTAAGAAAAATCTTGGGAGGCTCTTTTCAGTAGTAATACATGTATTTTCACTACCAATACCGTTAATAATGGTTATCTTTGTCCTATCATGTGTCTCTAATGAAGAAAGAGATTTCAAAGAAACATTGTCATCCCTCAACAATATAGAGCAATCCAAAATCTTAGTACATATCATAAATATGGGGAAAACTATGCTACTTAATCAAAGAAATTAACAAGAAAGAGGAGTAGCAATTATTTTTCATGATTTGATAATCTTGCATAATGCATATGTGATATTACTATGCTTTAAGGTTTTTCATATTTTTGGTTATTTTCATATGGTTTTAGTTCTCATATGATTTGTATCATATATGTTTTCAATTTTTTAATTACAAGGGACATATTAAGATGATTTTCTTGATTCTATGGCTCATTATCCTTAACCTCTTTTATTTATCACCCATGTTACATTTGTTTTATGATGATAATAGGCAATCTCAACTTTACATACTCCATAATTTTTCATGTTTACAACCTATGGATATGCTTGAATGTATATGATTACATGGTTAAATATTTTTCAACATTTCTTCATTTGTATATTATCTATAAATTAATTTTTTTTCCTATTATTTATCTACCCTCACAACTGAGGGTAATATTACCTAGAGAATATTATCACCATTTTTTAGATGTTATTATAGGATTATATATTAATATCTTAACTATTTCCTATCACATAATGTTATCGATGCACTTAATTCATTATTATTGAGATCTACATAATCATACCACCTATATATCTTATTCCTTCCCTCAATTAATTTTCATGCTTCATATCATTAAATATTAGTATTTGATGCCTATAACTATAGTGATTAGGTCATGGATATGACAAGACTCACTCTTCCTAATAAATATTGGCTTCTTTATGATAGATCCACCAATACACAATGAATATAAGATTATTTTTAAGGATCTTAATGTACCAAATATATATGATTTTCATTTTTATGGCTAGTAGCATGCCTTAAAGATATTAGTTTACTTTTGATGTTTGTTATTATGACCAATGGTTATTAGTTTATCTTGATCAATCCCATTAAATTGAAGGGATATTAATTCCTTTTATGCTTCCTTTTGTGCCTAATAAAATATAGTCTCACTTTTGTATTAATATTAGTACCTATTTCATAGTTTTATTAAGTTCTACTCATGAAATTTTACTCTTGAAGGTTTGAAGGTTGATTTTCACTATGTAACGAGTATGCACCAAATCTTGTTTCATATCTATATCATTTTAATGTGTCTATTATTCACTTTCAATTTTTTTAGATTATTTGATTTTAGACACATATTTCTTGTAGTTCACATGAACTTGAAAGTGGGAGAAACATTTATAAGTGAAAAGTACACACCTTGAAAAAAATCTCTCCATTTTGGACTCGTCCTGAATTTTTATTCATATATAAATATTAGTGTACAATTGGAATATTTATTCATAAAAATGATTAATTAGACAAGCCCCGATTTATCCTACCTTTATATAAGTCTCAAATTAATATTTAATTTCAAGTTTCTCTTATTTGGGTTTTGCTAGTTGCCAAATAAAGTTGGTTCAAATCTATAGTTTTGAAATGAATGCATAATTTACAAATTTAAATTCAATCTTTGGACCAAGTCAACTTCCTTAATACTAGTTTTTTGTTTTTAACCTGAATAGAAATTGATTAAATTGAACCATATTTATGCCTTTTATAAAAGAAGAAATTTTAATTCATTATTTGCATCTAAGATTTATTTGGTACATTTATAAAAATAAAATAAAAAATTCTAAAAGAATATTCTCATGACATCAAAATTTGCATATTGCATCAACATTAAACTACCATTACCTAGGCATATTAAAAGTTTGGTTGGTGTTTCATTGATCATGGTAGCATTTTTATATCAATTTTAGTGGTCTACATAAGTAGAGGGTCCTAGCATAGGAAACTAAAGTTGTTCATCAATATTACCATAATTTTAGACACATTTAGACAACTAATGTGAGTTTTTTAATTATACTTAGAAATGTTTGGGTCATGTTTTAAAAAATTCAATGCATAGAAAGAGATACAATATGCGGGTGTGAAGACCACTTTTGTAGAAAAAAAATGTTTGAAAGTAAGGCACCATATGTAGTATTTTGGTTTCACAAACATCATTTGAAAAATAAATGAATAAAAGTAATAAGGATGGATCTTAGAACCATTTATGACCATTTTTTTAATTGATGATCTATTATGAAAAATAAAAGCAAGTTACAATATGAATATGTAAAGTGGACCATATTCAACCATGTTAGAGTAAAATATATAAAAAAAATCTTTGATCCCAACAAGGTCAAAAGTCCATGAGTATCAACATATAAGAAAAATACATTATATGACCATATATTATATAACCAATAGAGCATACCAACTATTTAAAATATATAAGTTCTACGTGGAAAACAAAAATTTAAAAGTATCTCATTCCCCCCTCCAAAACATGTACTCCCCATATGCTTAAATAATTTAGATAAAATATTAAAATTGAATTGCCAATCTAATTTATTAATTTTAATACTAATTTGCATAGTTTAATATGTTAGCTCATAATTCTATGCTTTTTAAAAAAAAATAAAATTTTTGATATAAATTATGGAGATCTATTATAGGACCCCCTCTTAACAATAAAATCATACAAAGTATAACATGAAATAATATTATTTTCTAATCCCATGCAAGGGAAACATGCACATAAAGGAGTTCTAGAATAAGACCATCAAATCATTCATATTCAGTTTCCATTTTCTTATGAGACCTTAGAACCATATGAATTTTCTTGAAATTTTTAGACTACAATGTCATATATAGAAATTTAGTCTAACAAATATTATCATCATCCTCTTCAAAGCTTTAAGAAGACAAATTTATATAAAGTGGTCAAGTTAGTTGATCAAGGACTAATTTTCCAAGAATCATTTTTTTCACATAAGCTAGTCACAATTTCTAATAATTCTTTTTCAATTCAAATATATGAGGAATTGGACTAGGAGCCTCATTATCATTGGAATAATCCTCTTAGGATTTAGATAATGGTATACTCACAATTTTTTTTTACCTAAAGATGAAAATGTGAGAGATGGTGCCTTAGTCAAAAATATTTTTATCCTTTATATATTCAGGTAGTGCCATACCTTGCAATGTTTCTTATCCTTTATTTGGTGACAATCCTTCCTTGACATTTAATACTATTGTTGTATCAACCATATTCTCCGTAGAAGGATTTCAAGTATCATCATTAGAAGGTAATTTTGTAGATACATGGTCTTTTGATTTTGGACATTAGAGAGATTTCCTATGCCATTTTTCAGAATTGATTTAGGAAATAAATAAACCAAATCAATAGATGATCCTATTTTAGGATAATCAACCAATAAATTCTTTATACCTACTTTTCTTCACCAATTCAACTCTTTATTAGTAGAATATTTAACAATATTGCATGTTTCCACCACATGACCCATATGAAAGTATTTATTGATAGTGATTTTGGGAATTATTGTAGTCTACTATTTTTTTCCATATCTTATTACCCACCTACAACCACATTATGCATATTTATACATGAACTCAAGTTCTCATAAAGTGAAGTATCCCATCCATCATAGGGTAAATAGAAATAAACCTTAGTAGAGAATTCCTGATACTTTGAAATCACTGAGAGATATGGGGAAGTTTGGGGTAGCCATTTGAACCCATATAGGAATAATTAATTTTTTTAAAATAGTAGGTTAAAATTTAGATATCATGGCTTTATTCACAACATGGTTATGCAAAAACCTAGGTCCAACTGTAATGTCCTTGGAAAAATATGACTTTGTTTTCACCTTTTCAAGCCTTGGACATTTCATCAAACACTTGTCTTTCAAAGTTTGAACTTTCTGTTATAAATTTCTGATTGCTTTGTTTTGATGTTTCTTGATGCTAATGATGTTTCAAGAGGTTCTCCAATGATGCAAATTGACTAATAATAAAATAAAAAATGATATGCAATATGTTTTTGTGTTTTTCTAATGCAGTTAAATAGCACAACTTGATGCAAATGAGCAACTATAGCCAAGTGAAATTTCACCATACATTTGGCATGCAACCTCCAAAGGAACTTCTATTCCAAAATAACTTCCTAGTTGATTACAATAATGTATTGCTATGATAATTATGCAACTCCTACTCTTATTAATGGTGCATGAACTAAATGCAAGCTGATTGTGAATGATTTGCCAGAACTCTTGGCTTATAATGACATGAATGTATGCAACTGTAGTTGTTGTTATAACAAAATTATTACAATGAAATGATGCTAAAATATGAAATAATAAATGCATATAAAAAATTTCGGATCATATACTAATGGTATAGTGCCTCTTCAATGAAGAAATGCCCTCCAACTTTTTCTGCCCCTGCCCTTGCCTGACAAAATTTTGTATAAATAAATGCAGCAATAATAGGTCTCCAAATTGATGTAGAAATGATTTCCAACTCAAAAGGAGACAATCCATCCAATACCCACAAAATTTATCCTCTTAGTGAAGAGCAATGAATGAAAATGCAATTTCTCCCATGGCTGGTCTGTAGACTGAAACAAAATTACAGACTTCAAATAACTCTCCAAACTTCTCCAAAAATGTTCTCCAATGGTTGCAATGAAAGCATTCAAGCTCTCTTTCTACCACACAAGTATGTAAGAAGTATAAAATCCAAGTGTGACTGGATGACTAGCAATGAGCTTCTTATATACTTTTTCTAACTCATCTCCAAGAAGCTTCTAGAATATTTTATTATTTTATTATTTAAGTGACTTTTTGATATATCATTTTATTATAGTCACTTTATTAAATTAGTTATAATAAAGTTACCTTTGAGATATTATTTTATTAAGATAAATTTATTAGATAATTAATTTAATACTCCACTTTAATTTAATTAAAATAATCAATTAGTCATCCTTATGAAATATCAATATTTTGACAACTTAATTAATTAATTTAATTAAATTACTCTGCCTCCAAATTGGGGACATGACAATCCTCCCGTCCCAAAGATTGCTTGCCCTCAAGCAATCCGCATCTGCCAAACCATCCAACTACCACCGTACCTGAATCCCAAAATGTAGAATCACCTGCACCTATCCACCAACCACCCGAATCCCAAGTGATCCTGAGAGGAACTCCAACCAACATCCTCTGAATATAGTTGAAGCTCCTGTCAATGTGAAGTGTTGTCACTTTGTGAAGCCAACTATCCAGCAACTCAACTCTTGGATCCCAAACCTGTATATCTGACTCACCATGCTGACTCCAAGGATTGCAACAACCTCCACTGAGATCACATGTATAGGCTAGAAGTCCCTCCATCACAACACCAATGGAATTCCATTGTGCCACTTTGATACCCCCTAGAGTCCAAGTCTCAAACTCCTGCTGCTAGAAACTCTCCACTGGAGAACTCACCAAAGAACCCCTAGTGACCTCAAGCTCTTAAGAGAGCTTAACAGCTTCCCCTTCTTTCCTCATCAAAGCATCTGATTATATCCCAATGAGGTTAAGAAGGTGGTCATGATCTGATAGAAGGTTCAAATAATATAACTTCATTGTCCTCATACCTTCTTTGATAACCTACAAATCATCATATGAAGACTCTGCTCCAATCCCCTTTTGGCTTCTCTCTAACTGAACTACCCAAAGATGATCCTAAATTTTTTTGCGCATCCTACCATGATGAGATAATGTTGTAATAATCTCATCCTCATTTAC
The DNA here is from genome assembly GCA_007258455.2 of Sequoia sempervirens. NCBI lineage: Eukaryota > Viridiplantae > Streptophyta > Pinopsida > Cupressales > Cupressaceae > Sequoia > Sequoia sempervirens. Next base: position 4,932 of record VDFB02326250.1, on the reverse strand, counting down.
CTTCAACTGAGTCTCCAGGCTATGAAGACTTTTAGGTTTACGAACAACTTCAGCCTCACATGAAGAAGCCAAGTCTTTCAATTTACAAATCTTATCAACCTCATCACCAACATTAGAATAATGTGCATTTTCAGATTCATCCCCTTTTTGGATAAGGAGTCTTCTAATGTTATCTATCCTTTTTTTCCTTGCTAAGTTGATGGGATTGACCTTTTCTTTGACTTCTTGAAGATGCTTTCTTGCATTGGCAGCCACTAATTTTTCCTTTTTGGATTTTTGTATCCATTCTTCATTCATCTTTTCAAACCTCTTTACCTCTTCCATGTCTAAATATACAAACTCAGTCCTCTTATGCTTGATATCTTCATGTCTATCAATTAGTATAGGGCTGCCATCATTGGGTGATATCATATCATTGAATTTCTCAGGATCAAAAGCTCCTATCTCATGAGAATGGTGGGACATAATGCTACTTTCCTCAAACAAATCAGGAAGGACATCATGCCATTGTATAATGTCTCCTTCATCATGTGTATCCAAAACACTAGTGGCTGCTCCACTAAGTAGATGATCAACTTCCCCATCCATCTTTATATCTTGGGTCTTCAATGGACTTTTGTATGTATGAATAACATTCACCTAAAAAATACTCAAACCACAATTTGATTCTTTGCCATGATAAGATGAAGCAATGCTAGACTCACCTACTAAAACATCACAAGAAACCTTATCTTCATGTAGTTTCTCTAACATAAATGGTTTTTCTTCAACCATCATGGAGTGTCATGTGTTCAACATCTTTCTCTATGTAAATATGATTTTTTCTCTCCTTAGGATCAACTACAAGCTGATCACTAGATGTTGAAAATTCACCATGGAGGGTTTTAGATGTGTCACCATATTTCTCCATCCTCTTGTTCCATTCTTCAGCAATTTTATCCATCCTTTTCATGCTTTGTTCTTGTTGTTCCAGCAAGGCATTCAAGATGTCTCTCATCCTTGACTACTCACATGTCTTTGGACTTCTTGCTCTCTTGCAATAATATTCTGGATCCTCCATATACTCAATGAATGGAAAGTTATTTTTGATCCATTGTGGCAGTGCCCGGTATTCTTGGAAAGCAATCTCTATTTCTTCTTTGGAAACCATGATGTTTAACTAAATTTTCTGATCTACAATTTAATAGCCGAAACCACGATCCACTTCCCAACAAGTTTGTAGGAACAATAGCTCTGATACCACTGTAATGTCCCTAGAAAAATATTTCTTTGTTTTCACATTTTCAAGCCTTGGGCATTTGGTTAAACACTTGTCTTGCAAAATTTGAACTTGCTGTTATAAATTTCTGATTGCTTTGTTTTGATGTTGCTTGATGCTAATGATGTCTCAAGAGGTTCTCCAATGATGCAAATTGACTAATTATAAAATAAAAATGATATGCAATATGTTTTTGTGTTTTTCTAATGTAATTAAATAACACAACTTGATGCAAATGAGCAGCTACAACCAAGTGACATTTCATCATACATTTGGCATGTAACCTTCAAAGAAACTTCTATTTCAAAATAACTTCCCAGCTAATTACAATAATGTATTGCTATGATAATTATGCAACTCCTACTCTTATTGATGGCGCATGAACTAAATGCAAGCTGATTGTGAATGATTTTCCAAAACTCTTGGCTTACAATGACATGAATGTATGCAACTATAGTTGTTGTTATAACAACATTATTACAATGAAATGATGCTAAAATATGAAGTAAGAAATGCATATAAAAAACCTGGGATCATATGCTAATGGTATTGTGCCTCTTCAATGAAGAAATACCCTCCAACTTTTTCCATTCCTACGCTTGCCTGACAACTTTTTGTATAAATAAATGCAGCAATAATAGGTCTCCAAACTCGTGTAGAAATGATTGCCAACTCGAGAGGAGATAATCCCTCCAATACCCACAATTTTTTTTTCCCTTAGTGAAGAGAAATGAATGAAAATGCAGTTCCTCCCATGGCTAGTCTGCAGACTGAAACAAAATTACAGACCTCAAATAACTCTCTAAAATTCTCCAAAAATGTTCTCCAATGGCCCTGCAATTATTTCAATGAGAAAGATTGAAGTATCTCCCTCCAGTATCCAACTAGGGTTGATATTTCACAACCAAAATTGGTACCTTAGAGTCTTCAAACCCTCAGGCAATGAAAGCATTCAAGCTCTCTTTCTACCACATAGGTATGTAAGAAGTATAAAATCCAAGTGTGTCTGAATGACTAGCAATGAGCTTCTTATATACTTTTTCTGACTCATCTCCAAGAAGCTTCTAGAATATTTTATTATTTTATTATTTAAGTGACTTTTTGATATATCATTTTATTGTAGTCACTTTATTAAATTAATTATAATAAAGTTACCTTTGAGATATTATTTTATTAAGATAATTTCTTTATTAAATAATTAATTTAATACTCCACTTTAATTTAATTAAAATAATCAATTAGTCATCCTTATGAAATATCAATATTTGGACAACTTAATTAATTAATTTAATTAAATTACTCTTCCTCCAAATCGGGGACATGACACAATACCAATAATGAAATCCCTATTTTCTTTAGATTTATATAATAAAACAAAGAATGTTGAACACTTGCATAAATTTTTATCACACATTTTATATGAAGATTCTATTTTTATTATGTAAGCATGTATGGTAACTAGAATCAACAAAAATGAATTTATCCTACATATCAAAATGCCTAGAGTACTAGTTTTCTATGATAAAATTTTGGTGCTAGTGTAATAACTTAATGTTTTCACTAAATAGGGTAGTATGCTTATCTTAATTTACATATTATTTTCTACACACATATTTTTATAAGATATATTCTTATTTTCATTGATGAATTGAATTAGAGAGCCCTAAGATTGAGAAACCACTATCAAAATCCAATCCTTATAGTCAATTATTATAGATTGAAGATTAAAATGTGCCTTTTAGAATTCTCTCTACTTACCTTGACAAATAAAAGAATTTTTCATTGACTCCACAAGATTTATAGTAGGAGTAACTAGGATCATAGGACCAACTACCATAGGAAAGTAATGGTATAAAAGTAGAAAACACTAGGAACTACAATCTTATGATAATTTGAATATCACCTCCTTTTTTGCATTCAATAGATAAGATGATAGAATGTATTGGGCACTAGTAGATGAAATATTTTAGTTGTGTGAAATTAATCATTTAGATGAGGATGTGTAGTTGTAGCCTCTAGAATATTTTACTTGCATTCACAAGTGGAGTTTCCATAGTACATAGTTCCTTTAGCTCAGGTGGCTACCTGCAAACATAAGATTTATAGTAGAAGAAGAAGTTACTTTCAGCAAACAGAGGTCTTCCCTTGGACCAATTGATACTTGTAGAAAAGTAACGAGAACACTTAGGAGTAGATTCCCTTGTAACAGTAAGTAGGTTGCAAAGGTTTGAGTGTATAATTAGGGGTAATGTTGTAAGAGTGAAAAGGAAGTTGGTACTAAAAAATTGAGAGTACATAGTTGCTAATAAAATAGAGAAGTGATTGAGTGAAATAAGGCTAGAAGTAATGAAGAGATAGTAATGTGAGTTTATGTGGATGAGAGGAGAGCTCATGGGTACCATAGAAGGTATAGAGTTTTTTTCATGGTTGATGAGGAAAAAAATTAAAACTAAATTGATGTGAGAAGTTAATGAATAATAAAAAAAGGGTGGCAAGAGGAGCCATGGTGGTGTAATGATGGTGTGACTAGTGCAAGTGGTAGCAAGGAGGTTAGGGCTCATTTAGATAGCTATTTGAAAGAAAAAAATAGCTACAACGATAGTTTGGTGATAGTGAAATAATTATAACATGAAGGAATTACATTTCAAGTGATTTGGTAGTGAAGATAGCCACAAAACATGTGAATGATTTGATATTTAGTGCTAATATCGAATAGGGGGTAGTAAGGGTGATGAAGAGGCCATAAAATGCAAGCATTAGTGCAAGAATAGTGAGCATGAAGGATCTATTTGGAAGCTCACAATACCTTAAATAATTAATGAAGGGTCTAGTACATATAAGATAATAATGATATCATATTTGAGAGAGATTTACAATTTCAAGTAGCGTTAATGGTAATGCATTCTGGAGCTCATAGAGGACATAATATTGCTAAGTTTGAATGCTCAAAGATTTTCATGGGGTACAAGGAAAAGGCATGTCGAGAAGGTAAGAAGCTTCCAAAAGAAGTGCATAAGAGTTTCAGTAGAATCCCAATAAAGTTTTGGGGTTCAAGAGTCCAAGGCTAGAGGAGCACATGAGAAGAAGTGTGTAGGGAAGAGTTGGTGGCCTCTAGTTAAGAAGAGAGTAGCCAAAGGGTGAAGATACAACTATATGAGGAGAAGGAATTGATAATTGCACAAGGAAAGAAGTCTATGATACTAGAACACAAGAGATACATAGGAAGAGGATTGTGAGGTAGAGAAAGAGTGTAGGTAGGATTGTGGAAAATTAGAGTTCGGTGAGAGAAAGTTGTGGGTTTTAGTAGTGGCAAGGAGGAAGTTATAGATCATGGATGCCAAGCTGATGAGAGTATTGAGAATTCCTAAGGATCTAGGTAGAGGAGCCATTAAGGAGAGGGAATGAGTAGGAAAATGAAGGAAAATATCATATGTGAGGCTAATTTGATAGTGTGTCAAAAAAAGGATGAATTATATAAGTGATACCAACCAAGAAGCATGAAAACGTTATAAGGTGAAGAGATTGTGTCAGACCAATTGAGCAACATGACAAGGGAAAGAGGTTGTGTGAGACAAGCAAGAGATAAGAAACTATGTGTGTGTAATATCATATGGAGAGAGAGAGAGAGAGAGAGAGAGAGAGAGAGAGAGAGAGAGAGAGAGAGAGAGAGAGAG
>VDFB02326249.1:0-59621 GCA_007258455.2 Sequoia sempervirens | reverse complement strand
TCGAGCTTGTATAGGAATTAAGCAAGATCCGATTCTTGAGATTCAATATAACTAAAAATACACCAAATCTACTTCTCTACAGATGACTGAATAAGAAAACTAAACTCATCGATAAATAACATTTTCAGAAAGTGATTCACAGGACTTGCCTGACAATTCAACTGAAGCTTGACTATTTCCTTAGAAACTTTCCTCCCTCAAATGCTATTTACTTCAATGTATAGAGCAGTCCCTCTGTCAAGAGGAGACAAAACCAATGTTCTTCAATCAGAATGAGAATTACAAAAGGAATGCCCAGCGCTAATCCTTCTTGAAACTGAAGGTATCAATCGCACAGTCCAGGCTCTTCCACAAATTTCACAATGCTAGATTAACAACCAAAATCCACCTGAAGTGAGTGTCGATGGGTAGAATGGAGGACACAAAGTGAAAAAAATAGATAAGCAACAGGTTAATGGCGGAACTTGGTTGAGGATCTATCAAGAGGAAGGCTATCTAGAAGAAGTGTATTCCTGAAAGAGAATTAAGAGAGTGAACTAATAGAGATTTTTGATATTGGCAGAGACCATCAAACTAAAATTACAGTTCGATGGATATTGGAAAAGAGACCCCTGAGATGCGAGTGATGATAGAAAGAAAATTGCTAAGCCCAAAAAGAATGCGATTCCAAAATAATGGAGAGGAAAACAAAAGAGAGAAAGAACACCCAATAAAGAAAGCTCTTCAAATGCCGAGACTCCTTGCCTTCCCTCCATGAGTGACTCCAACATACTCTTCTTGAACGTTTACGAAGGAGAAAGATAGCATGGTTGCAGACGTTTCCACCTTCCTTCCACACCGAGGCCAAACATAAACTTTTCAATAATTAAAATTATAATATCGTTCGTTGGTTAAGGAGATTGCATTTTAAGTTTAAACTTAAATATTTTAGGATAATACCTCCCAAGGTGTGCTCAAACGAAATATATGTCACCAAGAGATATATGATTAAGCTCAATTTAAATTGAATTATTTTTTCAAAAGATTAATTAAATGAGATACTTGACCAAGGTTACGATTTCTAATTTAGCTATCTTACACCACTCATGGCATGATGACAATTTTGATCCTCTGTTAACTACGTCCTCTCCTAGATGATATTTCCTTTTCCCTCGAGCATTGACAATCCTGCATCCACTTTGCAAAAAGGAAAATAGGGTTAGGCTGTTCTCAATACACATATCTATATATAATGAACAAACTCATCCTCACATTCATTTTCAAATATATAAGAAAATCATTCACCTTGGCTGTTACAACATATAATTTAAAAAATATTTTCCCAATTTCACATTCTCATGAAAAGCAGTTAATCATAACTAACATATCAACCATAATTTCATTACCATATTCATGTTCAAGATAGAGGGGATGTAACATACTGCTCTGCTTAGGAATCATCATCCCCAATGATTATTTATTAATAAATTCAAGTCTAAATTCATAATTATATATATAGAGTTTTAATTGTTCTTAAACAAATAAGGAAACTTATGGAGGATTTCATCATAATCCTCTTAGGTGGAATTTTCTTTTGGGTACTGGTTCCATTGGACCTTGCATTGTACCATCTCGTGGTTACATAAGCATAGCTTATGTACCTCGTGCACTTTGAGTGGCTCTATTGTGATCACCCCAGGGTCCTGCACCTGCAAGGAATTCCAGTCAATCATATGATCAAAGTCTACATAATACTTCTTAAGATAGGAGACATGAAACACATTGTGCAATTTGGCGAGAGCCAGAGGTAGAGCAATTATGTATGCTACTGGATTGATAACTTCCAAAACTTCAAAGGTCCTACGTATCTTGGGGCCAGTTTAGAAGTTTCCCAAATTTAATAGAGCTTTTCTATGGTTTTACTCATAAGAGAACTTTTTTTTTTCCACCACAAATTGTCGGGGTGTTTGTTTCACATTAGTGTAGCTCTTATGTCAATCATTTGCTTCCTTCAATCTCCGTCTAATTAACTTTACCTATTCTTCCATTTCCTAAAGCATTTCAAGATCTAGAATGTTTTTGTCCTCCGTCCTATTCCAACTGATGGGTGTTCTGCATTTCCTGCCATACATTGCTTCAAAAGGTTCTATTTTAATAGATGATTGATACGAGTTGTTATAAGAAAATTCTACGAAGGTAAGTATTCTTACCACCTATATTTCTAATCCATACAATACATTCTAAGTAGGTCTTCTAAAATTTGGTTTACCCTTTCCGTTTGACCATCTGTTTTGGGATGATAAGCCGTACTAATACTTAACTGAGTCCCCAAAGCAGAAAATAGAGTCTGCCAAAACCTAGATGTCATCCTAGCATCTCTATCAAATATGATCTTTTCTAGTATTCCATGGAGATGAAAAATTTCTTGTACAAACTTTCATGCAATAACAGATGCCCATCTATCAAGTTTACCAGTATAAAATGTGCCACTTTAGTGAGTTTATCCACTTCTACCAAAATAGCATTATGCCTGTTCCTTGACATAATAAGCCCTGTACAAAATCCATACCAATGATTGCCATTTCCAGTCTAGTACACTGCGGGGTTATAGTAGCCCTGTTGGGTGCTGATGCTCTACTTTGACCTTCTGACATTTGAAACATCCTGCAACAAACCTGGCTACATCCTTTTTCATCCCCTTCCAAAAAAATATAACCCTTTAATGTCGGCTAACATCTTGGTTACCCCTGGATGACTTGAGTAAGGTGCGGTGTGCACTTATTTCTATATCATTTTCCTTAACTCTGATGAATTTGGAGTATACATCCTGCCCTTGAATCTCAAAAGTCCACCTGCTTCAATTTGAAAACCCTCATATTTAGGTTCTTGTGGATTTTTCCGAAGAGCTTCACGAACTTGCAAGTAGAAGTCATCCTCATTTAATTTCTGTAGTACATGAGTTCTAAAATTTATGTTGATTGACACCATGGAACTTGGTTGGGGATCTATCAAGAGGAAGGCTGTCTGGAATAAGTGTATTCCCAAAAGAAGATTAAGAGAGTGAAATAATAGAGATTTCTGATACTATCAGAGACCATCAAAATAAAATTACAGTTTTATTCCCAAAAGAAAATTAAGAGAGGGAACTAATAGAGATTTTTGATACTGGCAGAGACCATCAAAATAAAATTGCAGTTTGATAGATATTGGAAAATAGACCCCTGAGATGCGAGTGATGATAGAAAGAAAATTGGTAAGCCCATAAAGAATGCGATTCCAGAATAATGGAGAGGAAAATGAAAGAGAGAAAGAACGCCCAATAAAGAAAACTCTTCAAATGCTGAGACTCCTCGCCTTCCCTTCATGAGCGACTCCAACATACTCTTCTTGAATGTTTACGAAGGAGAAAGATAGCATGGTGGTGGAAGTTTCCACCTTCCTTCCACATCGACACCAAACATAAACTTTTCAATTATTAAAATTATAATATCGTTCGTCAGTTAAGGAGATTGCCATTTTAATTTTAAACTTAAATATTTTAGGATAATACCTCCCAAGGTGTGCTCAAACGAAATATATGCCACCAAGAGATATATGATTAAGCTCAATTTAAATTGACTTGTTTTGCCAACAAATTAATTAAATAAGATACTCGACCAAGGTTACGATTTCCAGTTTAGCTATCTTACACCACTCATGGCATGATGACAATTTTGATCCTTTGTTAACTATGTCCTCTCCTAGATTATATTTCCTTTTCCCTCGGGCATTGATGATCCTGCATCCACTTGGAAAAAAAGAAAATAGGGTTAGACTGTTCTCAATACACATATCTATATATAAGGAGCAAACCCATCTTCACATTCATTTTCAAATATATAAGAAAATCATCCACCTTTGCCGTTACAACATATAATTGAAAAATTATTTTCCCAATTTCACACTCATGAAAAGCAGTTAATCATAACTAACATATCAACCATAATTTCATTACCATATTCATGTTCAAGATAAAGGGGATGTAACAAATAATTTCAGCTTCTCACCAACAAACTTCAATCTCTCATGAAAAGCCTTGATGGCCTCCTGTTCTTTGTTCCATAATTCCATTCTTTTTCCGATAGAAATATGATTTTGCTTTATTGATTCCAACAAAGCTTCCATTGGAACACTAGAAGTAGTCATGAAGCCCAATTGAAATTTATGATTTGTAGTTTATTAGCTGAACCAACGACCAATTACCCAACAGGCTGACACGATAATTGGGCTCTGATACCACTGTAATTTCCCTTGCCAAGATTGATTGATTATTTTTTGGTTTCCCTTATAGTTTGACAATTCCATTTGTCAAACTAATTTAATTGTTGATCTAGGATGATTTATCTTCATAATAAAATAGATAATTATTTGCAATAGAAAAGCCTCAACAACTTAATTAATATCAATGTATATATTGCAAAAACCTCATACCACATAATAAGTTGATACAATGCTCCTATTGGGATACTATTATTCAGTGAACAATACAACCAAGAATATATTTATCACTGTCTTGGAAATGATTGTACAATCATTCATAGTCCTAGCCAAAAATACTATTACTGGAAGTACTATTTAACTCAGAGAAATACATGCAAAGCTCTTTTCAAAGTCCATTCGATGACTAGAATCAAATACATATAATAATGTTTCTAACTTGAAACCGAACTTCAACCGTCCAGGGACAATGAAATCGATATTTCATATGCTGCACTGGTGATGGACTCAGTTGGACTATAGCGGCTGAGTTAATTTTTCCGGTCACCGATACTAATACTTTCCTCCTAAATACTGTTTACTTCTATGATAAAGGTTCCATGATTTATCTTTGTTGCTTGGCAGTGCTTGTCTTATCCTCAGAAGAAAATATCGATTTACAATAGAGCCAACCTCCTGAAAATGAATTCTTTACTCTTCAATATTTTGTCTGCTTCTATGATAGGGACCCCACTCTTTGTATTTTTCGGGAGTGGCGATGTGATCATATATGAAGCATACAACTAAATAGGACCTGACAACTTAAATATTTATGATTTGAAGCAGCTCCGACCTTCAAAATACATGATAGCAGTATTTCACGTCACCCTCTAGATGATCAATCCACAACTTGCCTTTATGAGAGGCGACTCCCAATAATTCTTATATGCATCGCGGCTGAGTGATGCTCTACTTCTCCAAATGTTATATTGTCCCTTGCTAATAATAATATTGAATCCTCCTTCGATGCTTTTTACTAAGGACAACTTTCTTTGTGTACAACGATCATCCCATATAAAAATTGATTGATAATATGACCTGGCATGATTTTTGTCTTCTTGTGCAGAGATCTTTTGTCTTTATTTTCTCCAATATACAATTATTTCCTATCAAAATTGAACTCCAAACAAAAAGAGAATCGATATGCCCAAAATGATCCTCCAAAACAGCTGAGACTTCCTCCAACTAAAATAAAACTCCTTAAGAGTGAAAGTAATCCTCAAGAAATTCTTTAATGCCTCCTTCACAAATCGTACTTCTTATCTTCTCAAAAATTTGGTCATTGACCATTAAATTTTACTCAATCGAACCGGTAGAAATAACTCCCTCAAGTGCAACAATAAACCAACTGTTGCAACCTTACAAACCCTTCAATAAATGCAATAATAAACCAACTATTGCATTGAATCAACTCCTTTTACAAAAGTGCAATAATACATCAACTATTACACCAATTCAAATTTTTCAATGAAGCACCTGTAGAAACCCTGGATGGATTCCTCCACAATCTCTAGCTAGGGTTGATCTTTCACAACCAAAACTAGTATCCTAGAGTCTTCAAACCCTCGAACAAGCAAGCATTCAAGCTTCCACCAATCTGGTATGAGAAGTATAATCCAAGACATGCCCAAATGCTAAGCCAACAACTCCTTATAAAGATTTCTCAATGACTTCCAAGAAGCTTCTAGAAATATTATTATTTTATCCCTAAAGTGACTTTATGATTTATTATTTTATTCTAAGTCACTTTTAATTAAATTAATTATAAATAAAGTTACCCTTTTAATTTTAATTTATGGAGATAACTTTATAAACAATTAATTTAATTATTATTCCCTTATTTCTCCTTTTTAGCCTTCAGGAATAAATAAAAGCTAAACGATCTCTGGGGTGGCTATTGAGAAGGGGACATTACAAAGATAGACTCTTAGTAACATGAGACCCATGGAGGGCACCCAAAATTGTTGACATTTTAATTTATCTCTTATGAGACTACAAAATGAAACAATATGTAAGAATAAACCTACCTTCAAATTCTAGGGGAAGCTCTCTTAGATTTAAACTCTAAGATATGGACAAAATAAATAACTATATACATTTTACAATACTCTTGTGAAAGGGTTTGGAAAAATAAATAATTAAAATAATTTGTCTCTATATTTTTTGTCTTGAGAATGAGCATAAGACTTGAAAGGTTGTTTTCTTACAAACAAAGTTTTTAAAATTTGAAAACTTTCAACCAAATGAAACAATTATGTTGGTGTAATTTATCATTGCACATATTATACTAAGATTACTTAGCTAGGATAGGGTAGTGAATTCATATATTCTTTTTCTTTTATGAGATTTCATTTTTTACTTATCCTCTTTGATTTGAAAAGTTAGAGGTCATCTCCCGAGCTTTTGGATTTTATCCTCTTTCTCATCCTTATCATATTTAGAAATTATGAGGCTTTATATTGTAGCTATTTCCTTCCATTTACATATTTAATGGAATCCAAATATTAGAATGTTGATATATTGTCTTTCTTCTTTGCATTAACTTTTGTCATTATCGGTCTTGTTTTTTTCCTAAGTTGATTTATATTGCATCTTTATAAAATCTAACATGACATTAGAGCAAGGAAGTTTAGGTGACAATTTTAAAATATGAGATAGTCTTTGGCTTTTTTCCCTAGGTTTATAGTATTGCAAATAGTGTGTATTTATCACCTGATGTGCAAGGCTTCAAAGGAAGAAATAGATTATTTTCTTGTGATTAGAGGGTTAAATTAATTAGGGTTGACTCTCATTTTCATGTAAATATGTTTGATCAATAATTTTATGGGTTGCACACATTTTGGAATAAAACAATCCTCACTATTTTGTTTAGAGTGGCCAAAAACCTATAAATAGATTGTCAAAATGACAAAATTTGAGCACATCATCTCGAGCAATGAATAAATTGGTTGTATTGCATGGAATCCATTCAACTTTGCACAATGTTGACATTAGCATTGTACTTGTAGAGTCACTATTGCCATTAGTTATGGCACTTGTTTGCTCCCACAAATCCACTTGTGTATTGCAATCACCAATTGTATCAATTGTTTGTAGCTCCACCCCACCACTTTTTTTTTTGCATGCATTGTTGGTGATGTGCTAAAAGTTTGTCTGGTTTTACCATTAAAATCCTAGCCTATGTTTTAATGTTTTCCCTATGTTTCCATAGTAATTTGATAGAATTATAAGAATTAGCATGAATTAAATGATATAATATATCTTAAGAAATAACCAATTATTTAATGCTAATATTGATGAATTATGTGGGCCCTGTAGTTGGACTTAGATAGAAAGTGGACGGATGAATATGGGTCAGGTGTTCTGCAACTCAAGCTAGGGCATCTGTGCCCTAGCTCTGTCTGTTCTTTCTTGTGCATGCGAAGGGGGGGGGCGTTTGGTGTCTGCAGGGGTAAGGATCGGAGTTGGCTATTCGTTGTGTCTTGTTCTTGGCTAAGTCTCTGTGATGCGAGTATCTGGTTCAGGCGAGGGTTTGTGCCCTTTTATTTTGCGAAATCCTTTGTTTTGTCTTGCATGGGAAGTCTTCTTCATTGGTGTTTCCTGTGGATTTTTCCAGTGGTTAGTGGTGGGTGTTGGGTTGGGGTCTTCGAAACCTATGGTTGGCTTTTTATATCTTGGGGGCTTTACATGCCCGCTGTCTTTGTTGCTTCTCTCTGCTGCGTGGGTGGGGAGGATTGAAGGTGTGGGGTTTGGTGTTGGGCGGTGCTAAGAGGAAGGGTGTGGGGAGGATTTCCCCACCCATTTTTGGGGTTCATGTTCTTTTCTTGGGCATGATGGCCTGCTCAAAGGGTGGGACGTCAGTGAGGAGCCCTCACTTGGACTTTCGGGCAGCGATAGGCTCAAAGTTTTCAAGTCAAGGGATGAAGACCTTCGATAACAATTTGTTTGCTCAGAATATTGGAATTGTTGATTCGGGGTTATCTAATGGCTCACGGATCACAAAGATTAACGATTGTCTCGAGAGGTGCAAGGAGAGGCCAAAACTGGTTGTTCCGTCTGAAATGATTGTTGAAGATGTTGAGTATTATTCAAATCACTCCTTATATTGTAAGTTTTTGGGGATGAGGGTTTCTTTGAAATTTTTGGAGGTTTGGGCCCAGAGGACATGGGAGCCAAAGGGGGAAATGGAGATAATGTTTCTAGCGAACAATTATTTCATGGTTACTTTTAATTGCATTGCTGATCACAATAGGGTATTTGAGGGAGGCCCTTATTTTCATAATAAGGTAGGGTTGTTTATCAAGCCATGGCATGTAGGTTTTAACCCCACAAAAGAGCTTCCAAATCGTGTCCCGGTGTGGGTTTGTTTACTGAGGTTCCCGGTGGAATGCTGTCGAGAGGATGTGCTGCACCTTTTGGCCTCGGTGCTTGGAAAACCAGTTGGGACTTCATCGCAGACTTTGGGTAAAAAGGTAATGACTTTTGCACGCATTTGTGTTGAGATTGATCTAAGTAAGCCTTTTCCTGATGCAATAGATATGTGTGTGGGCTCTTATTCTTGGGTGCAACATTTGGACTACGAAACTCTTCCTTTTCGTTGTTGGCTTTGTCAAGAATATGGCCATTTGCAGCAGAGATGTCCAAGGTATAAGCCTATGGAGTCCCAACCTTCACAACCTGCGAGCAATCTTCCTGAAACAGATAAGGGGAAGAGCATTTCTCCTGATAAGGTAGGTGCTTCTGATGGTTTTGCTCCGGTCAAGGCTTGAAATCAGAACAGGGGTCAAAAGAGGCCTTTTAAAGTAAGGCAAGATGAAGGTACCTTCAACAGATTTGAGGTTTTGGATGAGCTCAGCCAACAGGAGGTGAACACGGGATTGATCAACCTAGATCAAGGGCTTGAGGGCTTAGCTCAGGAGGATCTTGTTCTTGATTCTTCTATGGATCCACAAAGGGATGATTGTTTGCACATGGAAGTTGATGAACAGTTGGGGGTTTCTGAGGTGCAGGAACCCTTGGCCGTTGGTACAACAGTAGGTGGGGATTCTCCTCTTCCTAGGCATAACACTGGTTTGGACCCGGCTAAGAAGACCAAGCCTCCCCCCAAATTGGGCATCATGCAGAAGGATATTAAGAAGGGCGGGGTAGAGAAATTTGCTAAACCTGGCAGGAAAAAGGATGTGTAAAAGATTAAACTAGTAGGTGAGAATTTGGTGGAGTCAGGGGCAGTAAGGACTCTGGATTCTCTTTTTTCAAGCCCCTTGAAATGATTGTTCTATCATGGAATGTACGGGGCTTGAACAACGACCCTAGACAAAAAGCGGTTCATGATTTAGTTAGAAGTCAAGGTCCTGATGTCTTCTTTTTGTAGGAGACTAAGTTATCTGTTGAGAATATGCAAGGCTTGGCACCTAGGTTGTGGAGGAACGGGGAGTGCCAGTGCATTGGAGCTCATGGAGCTTCTAGGGGTCTAGCATGTTTATGGAATCCGCAGAGAATCCAACCTCTTTGGTGGATTTCTTCTAAATCCTCTATGTCTATGATTGCTACTAGTTTTGAGACAGGGGAAGTAATTCTCTTTTCTAATATATATGCTCCTACAGATTTTTGGGGTAAACAAGGTTTGTGGTCCCATATCAGGCTTATCCGTAGCATGGCGCCTTTTCATCCATGGATTATGGCTGGAGATTTCAATGCTATTTGTGAGTTGGCTGAGAAGCGAGAGGGTTCTGGAAGGTTGGAACCCTCTACGCTCCTACTTCGTGACAATATCAATACCTTGAATCTTGTTGATATCAAACCCAACAATGGTCAGTTCACCTGGAACAATCGTCGGGTTGGTGAGTTCTGCATTGCCGAAAGATTAGATCAATTTCTGGTTTCCTATTACTGGATTGGAGGGATGTGGTCATCTTGCTCTGAAATCTTGGATTGGAGAGGATCAGACCATTGGCCTATTAAGCTTGCTATTGAGTCAACTTGTGTGCCTCGTATGCCCTCTTTTAGGTTCCAACTCATGTGGTTGCGGGACCCTTCTTTGAAGGCCTTTGTGACTGATTGGTGGAAGAAAGGTAGACTTGCTTATGGCACGACAATGTATTCCTTTGCTAAGTTACTTTAGTTTGTTAAATATGAGCTCAAACGGTGGAATCGTCAGTACTTTGGGAATGTCTTCCATGCAAAGGCGATGGCTCAGGCTGATTTGGATGGTATCACGAGGAGGTTAAGGGAGGATGGGGTGATGGCTGAGTTGCTTCAGGACGAGGCTCGGGCTATAAAGAATCTTGAAGAATGGGAGTTGCGAGAGGAAATGTATTGGAAATAGAAGGCTCGCATTGAGTGGCTTCACGAAGGGGATAAAAATACTGCTTTCTTCTTCAATTCGGTGAAAGCCAGATGACATGGTAATTCTATCTCTAATCTGGTGAATGACAGGGGAGACTATCTTTCCTCCTTCCCGAAAATCTCAAGGGAGGCGGTGCAGTATTTTGAATCTCTTTTTAGGGAGGACTCACAAGGGGGGTCTCCTGAGGAAGTGCAGATTCTTTCTTGTATCCCCTCTCTCGTATCTGGAGATTTGAATCAACAATCCATGAGTGATATCTCACTTGAAGAGCTTGAAGGGATTGATTTCAATATGAAGAGGGGGAAGGCGTCTAGTCCTGATGGCTTCCCGATTGGGTTTTTTCAAGAATTTTGGGATATTATCAAACTTGATCTCCTGGCAGTGGTTCAAGAATCTCAACAAAATAAGCAGATGCTAAGGGCTCTAAATGCTACCTTTCTGGCTCTTATCCCCAAGAGTGAGGGGGCTGATAGGTTAAGCCAATTTCGGCCCATTTCTTTATGCAATGTAATTTATAAAATTATTTCTAAACTTATTGCTGACCGGTTGAAAAAGGGGCTTGAGGGGCTGATCTCCAAGGAACAAAGTGGTTTTGTTGCTGGTAGGAAAATTCTGGATGGGATTGTCATTGCAACTGAGGTCATCCATTCTATGTCTAGCTCTAAAGAAAAAGCGATGTTTATCAAACTTGACATGGCTAAGGCTTATGACAGAGTCAGGTGATCCTTCCTTTGGTGGGTTCTTGGTGCTTTTGGTTTTGCTGAAGAATGGATTCAATGGGTTTTGAGTTGTGTTACTTCAGTCTCTTTCTCTGTGTTTATCAATGGGAGTCACTTTGAGTTATTTGGTGCTTCTAGGGGGCTTCAGTAGGGAGACCCTCTTTCCCCTTATTTGTTTATGCTTTTGGCTAAAGGTTTGGGGAGATGGATTAAAAGGAGTGTGGAGTCTGGTCTCATTCAGGGTTGGAGGTGGGGTGGCACCTTACCTCCGCAAACTCACTTACAATTTGTGGATGATACGACTTTGATGGGGATGGCTAAAATGCATGAGGCTTATAATTTACGAAGAGTGCTGGATGTTTACCTGGTTGCCTCTGGTCAACAGATTAATGAGGGCAAGTCTTCCATTTTCTTCTTTAACACTCCAGGCCCCATTCAACAGAGGATTGCCCAAACTTTGAGATTTCAGATCGGGACTCTCCCTTTGAATTTCCTTGGCATTCCTATCTCAGTGTGTAGACTGCCTAAAGAGTCTTGCCAGATTATTTTGGATAAATTTCAGGCGAAAGTCAATCATTGGACTCATTGATGGTTATCCTTTGCTGGTCATGTCTAGTTGATTAAGTCAGTGGTGCAGGCTTTGCCCATTTATAGATGCATGCTCCAGGTTGCCCCTATGGGCTTTCTTAAGGACCTAGATTCTGTGGTGAGACAATTTCTATGGGCTGGGTGCTTGGAGTCCTCCAAATGGAGTCTTGTTAGATGGGAGGTTGTTTGTAGTCCAAAACAATATGGTGGATTAGGATTGAGGTAGTCGGCTTTGACTGGGGAGGCTCTAGCTGCAAAACTGTATTGGCGGTGGTGTAACGAGCAGGATAAGAGTTGGGCCAGGGTTCTTTCTCAGAAGTATCTCCCGGGGATCCCTCATCCCGATATGTCTAGGTACCCCCTTGTGGGGAAGGGCTCTATGATATGGGGCACCCTCAAAAAAGGGGCTATGCTGATTAAGGAAGGATTATTTTGGATTTGCAAGAAGGGGACAGAGGTACAGTTCTGGTCTGATTCTTGGGATGGTTTTCCTCCCATTACCTCTCAATTTCCCAATTTTTTGAATCTTTGTCAGAGATTTCTTGAGGCTGGTTGGTCATGGGTGAGTGAATTTAAGTCCTATTCCTCCTATGGTCAGATGGAGGTGGCCAAATGGAAGTCCTCGGTTGAGTGGCCAGATGTTGGTTTGTAGGAGGATTGTGCGATGTTGCAAAGTATCCTCTCTAGTCGAAGATCCAGTTCTCTCCAAGATGATAACGTGCTTGCCTGGTCCCCCAATCCTAAGGGGACTTATACTGTAGCCTCTGGTTATAGTGTGTTATTGTCTCATAGGTTGGCTGGGCCTGAAATTCAGTGGTGGAAGAGGGTCTGGAACAAGCTTTCTTGGCCAAAATGTAATTGTTTTGTTTCGATGTTGGCCTGGAATAAGTGTTTGACATGGGATAACATTCAAAAAAGAGGTTTCCAGGGTCCTTCTATTTGTGTTATGTGTGGGGTTAATGAGGAGGACTCTACTCACTTTTTTTTTTGTTGCCCTTTTGCCCTTCAAATTTGGCATTTTTGGTGGGGTGTTTGGAAAATTCCTTGTGTTCATGCTTCCTCCTTGATTGAATTTTGGCAGGGGATGGGTCGGCCCCCTTCTGTGGCCTCTTTTTTGTAGGAGGTGTGGTTTGTGGGGCCTATCTTCTTATTGTGGCAGATTTGGTTGGATATTTCATGGAGAACAGAGGCTGGTGCAACAAATTTGGCAGAGATTATTGGGTATGGTTTAGGAAACAGTGGAAGCTAGGTGTGAAGTGGAATTCCCTTTGGTGAAAAGGGATACATAGTTGGTGGAGAGTTTGGGGATTCAGGGGTCGTCATTGGCTCGGGCTAGGGCTAAGAGAGGACGATGAGAGAAGCATAAAATTGATAGGGATGGCAAATGGAAACTTCCCCCATTCAGTGTTTTGAAGATCAATACTGATGGATCTTCAAGGGGCAATCTGGGACCGGTTGGCATTGGGGGGATTGGTAGGGATTCTTTGGGCTCGGTGATCTTCCTCTTTTCAATCTTTGAAGGAACTCAGACCATCAACTTGGTGGAAGGGTTGGCTATTCTTGTTGCTCTTGAGTGAGCTCATGCTTTGGGGTGGAGAAGGATTGTTTGTGAATCTGATTCTCAGATATTGATCAATTTTCTTATTGAGCAGAAAGTAGCAGATGTCAGCTGGTAGTTGGCTAGGGTTGTGCAACAAATTCTGCGGGTTAGTTCTTTGATGGAAACTATGTCTTTTGTCCATATTCCAAGGGAGTGGAATAGGGTAGCTGATTGTTTGGAAAAATGGGATTTTGAGCATGTTGAGGAATGGAGAATTGAGGAGTGGGAGTTGGTTCCTTAGGAGCTCTGTCTTGATTTAATGAATATTCTTGCTGAAGATAGGGCTGGGAATGGTGACAGCTGATGGTGCTAGCTATTTTTTCTTAGTTTGGTTTGTTGTTCTTGTTTTTCCTTGGGATCTCGGTCTTGTGCTTCCTTTGTAATGTTTCTTTCTGATCTTCAATAAAGTTTTTACCCCCTTTTTTGAAAAAAATAAAAAATAAAAAATAAAATAAAAAAATATTGATGAATTATGTGCCAAATACACGCCTCTCGTGATCTTGGTGAAAAATACAAAGACTGCATGTGAGGATTGCTGATGATCTCATGTAGTTGATTTCTTTTGCATGATAATAGTAAATCAGTTTTGGCATTTAGAAAGAATGGACGTAGGCCACTTCATTATTTCTTGTGTGTTCAACTGATTTGGATGTTTGTTAAACTCTAAAACCATGTGTAATATTTATATAATTCGGTTTCATGTAAAATACTCTATAAGTTTCCTTTTGTATCAAACATTTTCAACTTTTGAATGAAGCAATATAATACTAGTAATATTACTATCTAAGTTGAACGTGAGAACTTGTCGATTATTTTCTTCAATCGATCAATTGGGAGGTAGGGCCCACTCTTCAGCCAATGGTTGAATTTTCTTTTATGTTATTTATTTGTGAGTATGATTTATTTATAATTCAGTGATTTCTAATAATTTGTGAGTGTGTTTTATGTGTTATTTGGTTTATTACATTTTTTTAAAGCTTGGAATAATATTTGGGATTAACGGTTGTGTTTTCTAAGATTTTATACATGTTGCATAGTTCCTGTCACCAAATTTAACAGGTCTTGTCGCCAGAATTCTGTCAACATAAACTATTGCAAATTCAAAAGATCTTTAGTCTCAACTAGATTTAGAAGTGTTCAATCAGAATTGAGTTAAATGTAATATACCTTAAATATGTTAAAAGGACTTATTTAAGGTTATTGATTTTAGTTATTCGGTGCTTTCAAAGATTTATTTTAGGAGTGCAATCTAAGAGTGTTTTTAAGTTTGTTCTTTTAAGCATTTAGATTTGAGTGTTTATTCTCATAGAATGCATTTCATCTCCACTTAACTTACTGATTTTAGCCCTTTGGTACATAGCCACAACACCTTTCATGAGTGTACGATCCCCAGATTGACATTTGGGAACAAACTGAGGAAATCAACACAAAATTCCCAATGATTGATTTAATTTTATTAAGCCAATTCGATATAATTACAATGATAGTTTATCCCCAGTATTGATCCATAGTTTTGTCCAAACATTTTGGTGTCGTTGTCGAGGAAAGGTGTTAAAGGCCTGACAGTCTAGTGAGTTGAATTAGGACCAACGTGCCAAGAAAAAATAATGTGTGATTGTCAACCTCACCCAGGTAATTAACCTTGGTTTTCTCTGTTGTAGATCATATAGATGCATGAATCACATTAGAGATAGTAAATGAAGGTTTGTTAAGAAAGATATAGGAAATAGTTTGAAACAAGAAAACCCACAAAAATGATTAAAGCCATTGATTGTGAATACACCATCCAAGAAGGAATTAGTTGAACCTAATATTGAAAAATGTGTCATTAAGTCCAATATTATCAAATCTGATTTTGAGTCTCCTTCTAGTACCCAACAAGAGTCAATTGAAGATTCATTTAAAAGGGTTGCTAAATTAATTCAAGAATCCTACAAACTTCGAAGTGGTAAAACTCTAATACACAAAGACCCTAAGTTGTTTTCATCTTTGTACACCCCTTGGGAATTGAAAACCATGGCCAATAAAAATAACAATAGTACAAGAGTATTAATAACAATCTTGTTACCTTTGAATTTCCCATTGCCTATCTAGAGAAAGATGCCCCCATGAAGAACATACCTCATTCTGCTTTGCCTATTTTTTGGGGTCTTTCTATGGAAGATCCTGACATGTTTCTCTTTGAATTTGATATTTTATGTCATAATTATGATTATAAAAATGTTGCACAAAAACTTAAACTGTTTCCAGCTACTTTGAAAGATGCAACATTGTGATGGTTCATGGGCTTAGGACATGAAACTATTCACAGTTGGGATAACATGAAGGTGAAGATTTTGGAGAAATACTAGGAATACTGCAAGACCAAGGAAATCAAAGATGAGATCTTATACATAATGCAACACGAAGAGGATAGCTTAGAAGACTACCTTGAGTGATTCTTATTTAGTCTTCAAAGGACTAGGAAAACATGGTTGAACAATGATACTATAAAAATGCTCTTTCTTAGGGGTATTCAGGATGAATGTATGGATATTTTAAATCTTATGGGGGTGGGGATATTTCCAAATTGAGATTTGATGATATTTGTGATGGTAAGAGGGTACTCTAGGAAGCATGTCTCTTCCAGAGGCACACCGGGTATCATGAAAAGAGAGCTAGGTATGTTGCTATAAGATCTCAAAACTGATCTTCTGAGCCACATGGGTAAGCAAATTGACACCTCGTACACGTAAAAAATAAGAAGAGGCCGAAAAAGAATTTGTTGTATTTTGTCCTAATTGTCGTAAAAAAACATAGTAACAAGGAATGTCCTTATAGAAAAACAAAAAATTATTCTTTAGAAGATGCTAGTACGGCTACTACATCATGACCCCTTCTAACAGATATGGTAGATGTGGAATTTAATGAAGAACATTTTTACTATATGGCCCCACGGAGGCCTTGGCCTCCATGAACTATGTCCCCAATGATGAATGAAATTTGTACACCTAATGTAGGGCCTAGCAGACAACCTGGTTCCTTTCCAACTCAATTAGGATGGTATGGAGGGTGGCAACAACCTTCACCTTATTCATAATGGAAAAACTAATGCATGTATGCCCCTCAACCTGGGAAACAAGCATGGAGGACACCATCATCACAATTTCCACAATATCCACCCTATCCTGTACCACCTATGATTGCTCCATACCACCAGCCACCACAATTCTTGCCACCAATACCACCCTCATCCACTAGTCTACCATCTAACCCATGAAAACCACCTAAGGAAACACCCATTCCCGCACAACCATCTCCAAACCCAAGTAACAAGGTGACACAACTAGTTTACAATAATGAGGTGGCGGGTTACCCAACCTACCCTATCAACACACTGGACATTAACGAAGTTCAGTTACAATCAGGTAAAGTCTTTTAGGAGTCCACTATTACTAAAATAAATGATGAACATGAGGAACATTTAGATAAACAAGATGAGCCATCTAGGTCGCCGACATATTTTGATAGGTTTCAATCTCATCCAAAACAAAAGGAAATGGTTGGTCCAAAATTTGATTTTTTAAATGAATTGAAAATTTTTAACATTAGGATTCCTCTTTTGTAGGCCATTAAGGACATCCTTGTGTACATGAATATAGTTCGAGACTTATGTACCCGAAAGTAGACAAAGAAATGAGACCCAAAGACAATGCAAGTTATTGGGAAACTTACTGATCTCATGTTGGGGAATATTTCAATTCCCAAGTATTCAAACCCAAGGAGTCCTATGATTCAGGTATGAATTGGTCACATTGTCATTCTAAATACATTATTTGACTTAGGAGCTTGCATTACCGTCATGACCAATGAAACTAAGGAGAAGTTGCACCTTCAAGGACTTAGGCCTACACCTATAGTCTTACAGATGGAAAATCACTCCCTAGTCAAACCTAAAGGTATGATAGAAGATGTTATTTATGTTGACCCTTGGGAATATCCTACTAAATTCATGATCTTGTAGCCCAAAATAAAGCTGGGGGATACCCCCTAATTGTAGGAAGACCATAGTTGGTTGTCACAGATTCTTATATCAATTGTTGGTCAAATAATATGGTTATTCCTAATGAGGAACCGAAGAAACAATTGACCTTGTACCCACTTGCACAACCACTATTGGAGACTGAAGATCCCTTGTGGGTTGATAACGATTTGGAGGAGTCTCTGCCTATGTTGATAATTGATCAAGCACTTGATATGGAGGAATTATCAGAGGATACTATTTTTTCCAATTTCTTTCAAAATTGATGTGTCTGATGATGTTTTAGAAAGATTTTTTTTTTCATTCTTGCATAGATAACTCTCCATTTGGGAACTTTTTGCTGTTAAGTGATTCATAATCACTACAAAATTTTATTACATTACATCAATTGCTTCCACATAACTGTGTATATAGTCCATTCATGATTTCTAGCACTTCTTCACCATCCACCTCACAAGCACATTCCATAGATTTTCCTACAAAATATCAAGAAATGGAAATTTTACTAGAACACACTTTAAATATTGATCCAAATTTGAGTGATGCACAAATTAAAGATTTAATTTCTATGTTAAGAAATCATAAAAATGAATTTGCATGGGAATATCAAGATATGCGTGGAATCCATCCAAATACGTGCACACACACATTTACATAGAGGAAGGTAGTTGTCCTGTTAGGCAACCCCAAAGAAGATTAAACCCAATCTTATGAGAAATTGTGAAAGGAAAATTACACAAGTTATTAAATGTAGGATTTATATATCCAATTTCTAATAGTCAATGGGTTTACCCTTTGGTGGTAGTTCCTAAGAAAAATGGTAAATGGAGGATATGTGTTGATTATAGAGCTCTTAACAAGGCTACTAAAAAGGATCATTTTCTATTGCCTTTTATTGACCAAGTTTTGGATACATTTGTAGGTAAGAAATTTTTCTCCTTCCTGGATGGATTCAATCAGATTCGCATTGCACTTGAGGATCAAGACAAGACCACCTTCACTTGTCCATGGGGGACATTTTCTTATAATGTTTTACCTTTTGGACTGTGTAATACCCTTGCCTTTCCAAAGGGCAACGTTAAGTATTTGTGTTGATTTGATTTATGATTGTGTTGAAGTATATATGGACGATTTTATTGTGTATGGTGATACTTATGAGGAAGCCAAAAATAATCTTAAAAAAGTTTTATAGTAGTTTGAAGATACTAATTTGTCTTTGAGTCATGAAAAGTGTCACATTTTGGTGACAAAAGGTATAGTACTTGGACACTATATTTTTTCTAAAGGTATTTAGGTTGACCCAAAGAAGGTGCAGATAATCTAGGATTTTCCTATTCCTCTTTGTCAAAAAGATGTTCGTAGCTTTTTAGGACATGCAGGATACTATAGGCATTTTATTCAGAACTTTAGTAAAATTGTAGCACCTTTTTTTGTTTTATTAAGAAAATATAACACTTTTTCTTGGACACAGGAATGTCAACAAGCTTTCAAGACTATCGAGGAGAAGCTTGTTACCACATCGGTATTGTGAGGACCTAATTGGGAACTTCCTTTTCATATCCATATCGATGCTTTACATTTTTTAATGGGAGCTTTCCTTGGTCAAAAGGAGGACACAATATTTTATTATATTTATTACATTAGTAAGAACTTTACAGGTGTTGAAATAAACTACACGGTTACCGAGAAGAAATTTCTTGTTGTTGTTTATGCAATTAATAAATTTTGGCATTACATAACTAGTTATAAAGTCTTTGTCCATACAGATCACTCTACAATAAGGTTTTTAATGAATAAACCAGTAGTTATAGGAAGATTAATTAGATGGTTTTTTTTATTGCAAGAATTTGATATAGCCATACTTGATAAACCTAGTCGAGAAAATGAGGTTGCAATGTGAGAGTGAACCTGTGCCTGTTGATGATGCTTTTCCTGATGATAATATTTTTTCTATTTCAATTTAGATTCCATGGTTTGTAGACATTGCAAACTACTTGGTCACTTGCAAGTTTCCCCCACACTTCTCTCCTCGAGATCGTCAAAAACTTGTGGGGATAAGTGGCCAATATACATGGATTAACAGACTCTTGTTCCGCATTGACATTGACAACATCATGCAACAATGTGTAGCCGAAGACGATGTATTTGATATACTTCAAGCATGTCATTTAGAGTTGTGCAGAGGTTATTTTGTAGCTTAGAGGATTGCCAGTAAAATCCTAACTATTGGATATTATTGGCCTATGCTTCACAAAGATTGTAAAAAGTATGTGCAACACTGTGATAAATGCCAATGTATGGGGCAACCAACACGTTTTGATAAGATGCCTCTATAGCCCTAGTTGTCTCTTGAACCCTTTAAAAAGCAGGGTTTAGATTTTGTAGGGCCAATTAACCCCCCATCGAAGAATATGGAATATATATTAGTTTGTACTGATTATGCTACTAAATGGGTAAAGGTTGTGTCATTGAAACATGCAGGAGATACAAAAGTTGTTGAATTTTTATATTCTAAAATTTTTACTAGGTTTGGAATGCCTCACGAGATTGTTACCGATTAAGGACCTCTGTTTACATCTGAGTTGATTTCTGCTCTAGTTGGCGAGTATAAAATCCAACACTGCAAGTCCTCACCATATCACCCACAGGCGAATGGACAAGTTGAAGTGACCAATCAGGAGTTTGAGAATATTCTGACAAAGACTGTGGCCCTTCACAAGAATGATTGGGTAACTAGACTTCCAGAAGCAGTATTTGCATATCACACCATGTGGAATACCACCAGCGATCTTACACCATATGTGCTAGTTTATGGTAAGAAAGTTGTTCTTTCCACCGAGTTTGAGATAAAGACTCTCCGAACTACTTTACAATTAGGAATGAGTCTAACTAATGCTTGGAAAGATTGGATTTCTTAACTCCATTCTTTGGATGAACTTTGAAAACAAGCTCTTTTTCATGCTGAAATAGTACAAAAACTTTGGCATGACTGTTTCATTTGACAACAACCATTTCAACCAGGTGATTATGGCTCCAGGTTCCATGACTTCAAATGGAAGTTCCACACTAGATAGTTAGGGCCTTATGAGATTGAGGTTGTTTATGAGATTGAGGTTGTCTATGAAATCGATACAATCAAGCTTCACACCGTAGATTTTGATCGTATGGCTCTTGTTGTCAATAGGAATAGATTGAAATTACACAAGTGACCTATTTATAAGGAAAATTTTGTATCAAGTTTGATGAAGGAATTCCATATTCTTGATTGAGTTTTTATCACCTCTTCAAGTACCCCCTAGGTACTTCCAATAAAAAATGCAATAAAATCTAGCAATGAAAACCTTCGGGCATTTCTAGAGGGTTACAATATGAAAGTTGGGTTTCCGATGGTTTGTAACTAATGGAATAACCTAGGGGTGAAAACTATTTTTTCAACATCCCTAGGTGATGCATAGCTAAAAATTGAGTTTTTGACGGTTGTTTACCAAAGAAAAAAGAGAAAAACAAAAAAATAAAATAAAATAAATAATAAGAATAATAAATAAATAACTAAATATAAACATCAAACTCAATAACATTGGGTTGCTCTCCTATTTCCCCCGTGTCAGGATATGCCTCTTTGGCCTTCCTATCGCCACCCACTTGTTGGTGCATCAGGAATAGTTCTTGGTATGACTAGGTCATTCTCATTGCTTACTTTGGCATCGTGCATCACACACCTCCGCCTCGCTTGCATCATTTCATAAACATTTCCACTCCCTACTTCACCTCCATCACCCTCCACTGTCTATGTCACCACTGCCATATTTATCCTGGATACAGTGGAAACCTCAAAACTACTTCCACATTACCTCATTTCACCCTTCCACCACTCAAATCACTCATGTTCACCACATCACCATCGGTATGGGAGACACATCCCTTTGCACCAGATTCTTCTTACTCAACATTACCACCTCAACATTTATCATGTCCTTTTAGCCACCTTACATCTCATGATGACTTTGTAGTGGTCCTCTCATCATTTTGATTTTCGGATCTCTTCCCTCTTAGCGGTCACATCACCTCACTCTTCCACCACCACTTGGGATATGACATCTTCCTCCATCTTACAGAGTGTTGCTCACACGATTCTTCCTCCGTCTTACTGAAAAAATAAGTGTATATGCAAACTAGAAGGAAGGAGTTAATATTGCTTGGGAGGCACAATCCAAGGGGCTTTTGGAGAGAATTGCAGCAAAAGACATGAATAAAGAGAACAATATTACAGACCTTGAATGGTTAGAGTATGCAAAGAAACTTTATGAGAGGGGTCAAGATAAAGACAACCCTCCAATAATTAACTTAAGGGTTAAACTTTTTTTTTCGGATAACATTAAAGAAGGAATAAAACGGTTGGCAATGGGTAAAGCTTGTGACATAGATTGTTTACAGGAAGAACACTTAAAATGGGGATTGGAGGCTCTCATGCCTCATATTAAAAAAATATTCAATGAGGTCCTTCAATATGGGTTTCCTGCAAATTGGACGACTAGTGTTGTCATCCCCTTGCTCAAAGGTGGTGACATCAACAACCCTTCAAATTACCGCACTATAATGATCAACCCTCTTTTTGGTAAACTTTTTGGGAGCATGATAGAAAAGCGGATCAGTGTTTGGGCAGAAAAGGAGGGAACGCAAAAGGGCAAGCGGGCTTCAAGCCAAAACATTCTACTATTGATCATTGCATGACTCTTAGACACTTGATCGAGAAGGTCTTGGATAAACAAGGAGAGGAGGTTTTTTGCTGCTTTGTTGACTTTAGGAAAGCTTTTGATACGGTTCCTAGGAGAAAATTATGGATTAGGATGGAAGAATTGGAAATTCCAATACACTATAGAGCTGCTGTCCATAGGTTGTATGAACAGGTTTGGGCCAAAATTTGAACCAAACAAGGATTTTCAGAATGTTTTGGAAGTGATATCGAGGTCAAGCAGGGATGCCCTTTATCCCCTACATTGTTTGGGATATACATTGACAAATTAGAGGAGTGGATCGATAAGTTTGGTGGGGGTGGGGTCTACTTGACCAATTGTGTTATAAAGTTGCTTTTATATGTGGATGATCTTGTCTTAATGGCAAAAACAACACAAGATTTGAAGGAACACTTAAAAGTGCTAGAACTCTTTTGTCATCAGGTGGGGATGCAAGTGAACACTACCAAAACTAAGGTCATGATCTTTACCTTGAAGAGAAAGAAGGTTCATAGGGAATTATTTTTTGAAGGCAGCCCCTTGCAGGTGGTCAATGAATATAAGTATCTTGGCCTTGATTTCCACAACAAACTCAGTTTCAGGAAACGTGTAGAGCAAAGAGGATACAAGGGGGATGGAAAGCTTTGCACTCATTGCAAAATAGATGCAGAAGGGCCGAGTTATGGGATTGGAAGACAAAGAAAACTCTTTTTGGGCTTTTAGTTGTTCCAGTGGTACTATATGGTTGTGAAGTTTGGGGTAGCAACACCTCAGCAAAAAAGTGGAGACAGATAGAGAGATTACAAAAACATTTAATCACACATAGTCTCAGGATTAAATCTACTGTCCCTTACGAGATTGTTCTAGTTGAGGCCGGGGATTTCCCTGTTGAAGCGTCTGCTATGTTTCAGTTGCTAAGCTATCTAAGAAGACTAGATAACATGGAGAATCATCGCTGGCAAAAAATGGCAGCAAATGAAAAATTAGATAGAAGAAAGAGCACGTGGATGAAACAAAATATTAAATGGATGAGCAAGTGGGGTATTAGCATAAGTGAGTGTCCAAATGTCAATAAGGAAATAAAAAGGTATGTGCAAGGAAAGTTCAAAGAAAGCATGTGGAAAGGGCCACTTGGGAGGAAGAAGGAATACTATGTCAAACATTTTAACCCTACACATGACCATACACAAAAGACCTACATCGGAATGGAAATAAAATGGAAAGCAAAAATGTTGATAGCTCAGATAAGAACAAGTTCGCACCAGCTTAGATGTGAGACTAGAAGGTGGATGATACCTAAAGAGGAGTGGGCAAATAGAAGGTGTAGATATTGAACTCAAGAAGTGGTTGAGACAGAATGGCACTACATCAGGGAATGTTCGGCTTACAAGGACATTTAGATCAATTATATTGAGGCATTAAAAGGGAACAACTTGGGTGATCTGTTTGAAGAAGAGAAGATAATAGGATTTGTTGATTTTCTGGTCAAGATACACAACAGAAGATCCAAGTTGTAAAAAGAAAAAGAAACATAGGTTTTGGCATTTTTTGGGGTTCACGTCTCTTCGCTAGCTATTTTGTGGGTTCCATAGGCTGCTTGGCCTCGTGGACGTGATTAAAAAAATTCATTCATTCATTCCATGTTGGTACCAGTTCCATGGCTCTGTGAGAAACATCAACTTCTTTTCCATGCCAAAATCACATGCCACATCCTCATCACTATGTTGGTATTGGTATATTCTTCATGGTATATTATTTATTTCTTGATTATTATTGTGGCAACCGAGGACGTCACCAATCTTAAGCTAGGGGGAGAAACATAGCTATTATATTAATTTATCCATTATATCATAGTGAGTTGTGATAACTTTCCATTATGACCCTTATCAGTCACCTCGTGTGAAGAGATTAAGCCTCATTGAATCTACTAATTATGGATTTAATAGCTGCAATTCATTTTGTGCCAATAATTACTTGGCATGTCATCATCTTGCATTAGATTACTACGGTAGAAATTGCTTTCTACGGTTGTTGTGTTCTTCCCTGTGTCCTTTCCTCACTTGCAATTTTTTCATTTACTCACTATAACCAGTCCCTTTCTGTGAAACCACCATGGGTGGCCATCACATTTGACAGGAGCCCACCAACATGAAAAATTTGAGAGCTACCAAAGAAGCCTATAAGATTTTTAAGAAAGAAAAATGGATTGTTTTTTTAAGTAACTTTGTGGGTATGATGATGACATAGCCTATGAATTTTCCATGGCATTCAGTGAGAGTGATAGTTCTGCAACAGTGAGAGGTCTTTCTTTTCCCATTACAGTTCAGACTATAGTTGAGGTCATTGGACTACCTTCGACAAGGGAGGCTTATTTTCCAGCTGCCACTACTAGAGCAACCAACTTGCAATGCCTTACAAAGCAATTTCTTTGAGGAAAATAAGGAGTGAAGTTAAAGGAAGTTTCAAAACAAGGTACTTTGAGGAGTTCTCTTCCAAAACCCTGGGCCGACATCTCAAAATTCATTATTCAATATATTACGGGATAAGGGACGTATGCATATTTCTTTTCCCAACATTTCACGTTGCTTTGTCATTTGCGCCATAATGAATTGGTAAATTTACCACATTCTCTTTCATTCCATTAAGCACAAAAAGGGCATAGCCGTTCTTTGGCCCACCATGGTTTAATTACTTAATTTTTATGGAGGTTTTAAAACAAACTAATCCCCCCAAGTAGTTGGGATTTATTTGCTAGAAAAAATATTTCTTCTGATGTTTTGACTTCAGATGGTGAGCTAGAGGCTCATGAAGCCAAAAATAGCAATAGCGAGTCAAAAAATTAGGAAGATGAAACTGAAGACCCCAGAGGTGAAACTACATAGGAGGATCATGAAACAAAAAACCTAGAAAATGAAACTCTAAGTGATAATGTGGGGTTAGACACAAATCAAGAAGGCCTTGAACCTACGGGTCATGAGAAGGGAAACCAACATAATGAAATTGACAATCCACAACAAAATGTATAGGAAAGTGTAGAAGATGGGGTTGAGTAGAGAGCTCATACCGCAAAAATGAGTAAGACTAAGGCACCCACCACAACACTTACTCCTCAAGCAAAACCCTCCTATAATACTAGGAAAAAGAGAAAGTAGGAAACAGAAGAACCTACGGCCACTAGAGAAAGAGGAGCAGGATATTTAGAAAGACAAAGTCCTTGATACTCCTACTGAACCTCATTTGCAGAATGAAGAGGAGAATATATTTAGTGGAGGATAATGTCTTTCCTGAGGAACATTTCCATGAGTAGTATGATGATTATCCTGCTCTAAGGATAGAAATGTGCCTAATCAAGATGATGATGTCCTTTTTAGGACATATGATAATCAAACAACATTAGACCTCTCCTAGGAAGTGAACAAAATTTATTGGTTCAAGAAACCAATACTTCACATCATACCCTTGGTCCTCATGAGCAACCTACTAGTGAAACAGATGTAAGTCTTAAAGGTATAGTCAATATTCCTCCTATCTTGGGACAGTTTCAAGAAGGTGATCCCATTACTAATGTTGTAGAAAAAATATCACAGGAAGAGTCACATATTTCAAAAGAATTTAGAGTGGATGAATCATTTTCCAAGCAATAGAAAAAAATCATAGTTTACAGGCCAGGGTGAATCATTTAGAAGTAAAAGTCCGGTCCCTCCAGATTTCGGTGCAACAAGTTGAAGAAAACAAGAATGGGTCAACGAACCAATTGGGGCAATTAGATCAACATCAAGGATTGGATATGGAAGCTTATATATCCTTGGAGGAACACTACCAGATAGTGGAAAACTTAAGAGATACTATTGAAAAGGAAAACATGGATGGTTATATAACTATAACAGAACATCAACAAACAATTGATAATCTAAAGGTTTCATGGGAACAAAGGATTGAAATAGACTAATACCCATAGCTGAACATCAACAAGCCATTGGAAAATTGAAGGCCTATCTGCAACAAAGTCACCTAAAATTACATAACTTTGGCTGAACACTAGTAGGTCATTCAGGATTTGAAAAGCAAATGAGAAAAAGAGATAATGGAAACAATGAAAAATTTGACCAATGATCCAACTAAGACTGTAAGTCATTCATGAGGACATGCAATATCTCTAGTTGGGGTGAAAATGATGGGCTAAAATTTTGTTTGGTTTTACCATTAAAATCCTAGCCTATGTTTTAATGTTTTCCCTAAGTTGCCATAGTCATTTGATAGAATTATAAGAATTAGCATGAATTAAATGATATAATATATCTTAGGAAATAACTGATTACTTAACACTAATATTGATGAATTATGTGCCTAATACAAGCACTGCTTGTGAGGAATAGTAAATCAGTTTTGGCCTTTAGAGAGAATATTTGTAGGCCACTTCATTCTTTCTTGTGTGTTCAACTGATTTGGATGTTTGTTAAACTCTAAAACCATGTGTAATATTTAGATAATTCGGTTTCATGTAAAAGACTATATAATTTTTTTTTTGTATCAAACATTTTCAACTTTTAAATGAAGCAATATAATACTGGTAATATTACTATCTGAGTTGAACATGAGAACTTTTTTATTGTTTTCTTCAATCGACCGACTAGGAGGCAAGTCCCACTCTTCAACCACCAGTTGAATTTTCTTTTATGTTATTTATTTGTGAGTATGATTTATGTATAATTCAATGATTGCTATTAATTTGTGAGTGTAGTTTATGTGTTATTTGGTTTATTACATTATGTTTAAGCTTGGAACAATATTTGGGATTAATAGTTGTGTTTTCTAAGATTTTATTCATGCTATGCAGTTCCTGGTGCCAGTTTAATAGGTCATGTTGCTAGATTTAACAAGTCTTGTTGCCAGAATTATGTCAATACAAACTATTGCAAATTCAAAAGATCTTTAGTCTCAACTAGATTTAGAAGTGTTCAATCAGAATTGAGTTAAATGTAATAGACCTTAAATATGTTAAAAGGATTTATTTAAGGTTATTGATTTTAGTTATTTGGTGCTTTCAAAGATTTATTTTAGGAGTACAATCTAAGAGTGTTTTTAAGTTTGTTCTTTTAAGCATTTAGATTTGAGTGTTTATTCTCATAGAATGCATTTCATCTCCAATTAACTTACTGATTTCAGCCCTTTGGTACATAGCCACAACACCTTTCATGAGTGTACGATCCCCAGATTGACATTTAGGAACAAATTGAGGAAATAAACATGAAATTCTCGAGGATTCTTTCAATTATATTAAGCCAATTTGATAGAATTACAAGGAAAATTTATCCCCAATGTTGATCCACAGTTTTGTCCAAACAATTGGTTGCATCAGCCTTTAGCCACTTGACCACTATTAAGTAGAGACCCCTCTCTCAAACATAGTTTTCATTTTTGGAGGCTAACTTCCAAAGAAGATAGTTTTACCAAATAGAGGTATTTTTTAAGTATTTTTTAAAATGGATAAATTTTATGGATTTCGTGATGGTATAATTTGCTCAGAACCCATTTTTTTAGAATTATTGTTTTTTGAGCTTCTAAGCATCATAAATTTCACAAATGGACTTGGATTTGAGCATAACATTTTTCAAAGTAGATATTTTTTTGAGCATTAGACATTAGGGTATGCCATTTATTTTTATACTATAACTGGATTGTAATTTTAGCTTTCCAGTCACCATTGGACATTGTTAAACTATAAAAATCTTCTCCCGCTTTGTAAATGCACAAACTTATAAACTGCCAAACATTATAACTTGCTAAGGGAGTCAAAATTGAGCAATTTGGAGGGGTTAGTGGTTGTTAATGCATACACTCTCAACTTATAAAGTGCCATCATATGTTCTAGTTTTAGGAGGCTAAACAAACTAAAATAAAATTTGATTTTTTAAGGGGGTAGTCAATCCAAGTCATTAATGTGCATAACAAATCATTTGCTAGTTTTTTTTATTGAGGATCTATTGTTTTCTTGGGGCCTCTCTAGTTATTTTTCTAGTTTCATTGTTGTCTCTTGGATCCTCTTGCTTGTTTCCGTGTATTAGTATCATGTGGTTGTTTCTTGTTCTTGTTGTATAAGGTTTTGGGGCCCTTTCAAAACCCTTTTTCATTTCATAGCTCTGGTCAAAAGTACTTATCTAATAGAAATAAATCATTTTCTAGTTATTACATTAGAAGATGGAAACTACAAGGCTTGGCAAGATGTTATGTCAAATCATTGCTAATTGGTTAATCTTTTGTCCCATTTGAATGGACTTGTTCCTAAATAAAATTCTCATTTACAAAAATATGTATGGGGAAATAGAAATGATTATGTCTAATGATTAACTAGTCTTAGTGTTGGCAACCATCGATTGTGGGCTTTGTCACACATTGAGTGCCTTTATTCTTTGAACCACACTATGGAAGATGTATGGAGATCCCAATGAACCTCTATTCCCAAAAGATCTTGGGCATACTTCTCACCTTTGATTTTTATGAGAATCCATCATCTAATGGTGATGCTAAAGAGGAAATTTCTCAGTTAGAAAGTCTCATATGTTTTGATGACAAAGAGACATCTCTTGTTGATTCTTCTCCTATTACTCCTACAACATTGGAAGCTTTCTACCATCCTGACTTGCTATATTGACATAGATCTTATCTTCTTTGTGTGTTACTACAAATTCTCTTCTATAGGTTCAAACTTGTTTTCCTGATCATTGAGATATCCACCTATCATAAATGCATCACTTGTTTGTGAAATCTCACATTCAAGATCTTGAAGACAACATAAAGGACACATCTCTTCTCTTAGATAACAAATCACATCGAGACACATATCCTATTTTGGACCCTCTTGTTCTTTCTTGACAAATCATGTTATTATCTTGAAATCTTTATTCATATTGGTTTAGGTCTCACTTTTGTGATCATTATTCTCAAATCTTGTATGGTGCAATCATAATTCAAAAACAACACCAAGATACATGAAGAAATTCTATCACCATAGATCTGGACTTCTTCCTACATTCCACCATCTAAGTCAAAATTATTAGTCTACCAACTTGCCATTTTTTTTCTAAAAGGAAGATGCATAATTTTTTGTATAGGGACTTGCTACAACATATGTGATTTGATATTTTGTTTTATTTTTTTCTCTTCTTTGTGAAGGCACACACATGCCTTATATTGTATGGATTTTAGGAAATTGTCACTTCTAAGGGTCTATCTTATAATTCTAATCATGCATTAGTTGGGATGGAGTTTTGTCCTACGATTTTTCTTTTTTCTTTTTTGTACTTGTGGGGGGGGGGGGGTACACTCCCTTTGTACATTGTTTTTTTTAAATGTACATGGGTATCTATCACACTTGTTTAGCTTGGACCTATTTCTTTATTATGTTGATTGCATTTAAGGGGGTGTGGGTGTAATTTATTATTACACCTATTATATTAAGTTCACTTAGGTAATTTATTTTTATTGCTAAGGTAGGATATGATAATGAGTTCGCATATTCTTCTTTTATGATATTCTATTTTTTCCTTATCATCTTTGATTTGGAAACTTAGAGGTCATTCACTTTTTGTTTTGTTTCATCATCTTTATTAGATTTGAAATCTATGAAGCAATGTATTGTATTTTTTTTTCTTTTCTATTTACACATGTAATAGAATTTAGATATTAGGATTTGGAAATTTACATGCCATCCTCTAGTTTTTTGTATTTCTACTCATCCTCCTCCTCATTGTATTGAGAAATTATGAGGCTATATATTGTAGCTATTTCCTTCTATTTACAAATATAATAAAATCCATTTATTAGAATCTTAAAATTTTGTCTTTTTTATTCATATTAAATTATGTGTCATTATAATGTTGTTTTGTTCCTAATTTGGTTTATATTGCATGTCTTTATAAAAGCTATCAAATTACACTAAAAATAACAAATGCTTGAACCTTATTAA
This sequence comes from Sequoia sempervirens, assembly GCA_007258455.2. NCBI lineage: Eukaryota > Viridiplantae > Streptophyta > Pinopsida > Cupressales > Cupressaceae > Sequoia > Sequoia sempervirens. The sequence continues at coordinate 29,373 of VDFB02326249.1, read as the reverse complement.
CTAAAATTAGAGATTAACAAGTTTCTATACACAAGAAACAATAAATGAACTACTTTCGACACACAAAAATAATGCACGATTTCATAATCAAATAAGTAAGATGCATGCAAAGCTACAACTAAGATTTATCATCGTGTCAATATGAAGTCTACACTATTGTTCACTTTTAATTCAATTAACAAAATCCATGACACTATACTCATATGAAACTTAGATTTAATGATTGAATAATGATTTTTGCAACATAAACGTAATTTCAACTATCAGTAAGAGTTTTTATGTTTAAAGAATTTATTATAGACTATAAAGAATATATAATTTTAGAGATTAAAGATAATAATAATTTATTAAAAAAACCAATGCTTTTAAACAACTCTTAAAAGTTACAGAAAAAGAAAAAAATAATTTAAAACAAAAGTAATCTAAACAAATAATAAAAAGAATTTATAACTAAAGCAACCTAAAAATAGATCCTTTATTTTTTGCTTGAAAATAAACCACTATAAATAAATGTTGCAAAAAACAGAAATTTGATTAGTAAACAACCTTTAAGATTTTGAAGACCTAACTTAACTTGTAATCTATTGGATCTATTAAAAAATTCCAAAACCCAAACTACAATAAGACCTCATCTATTCAATCTGAATGATTCAAATACTTAATTCTAATATTTTCTATGAAAACACAATAAACTTATAAGACTTCTAAATCCTAGATCTTTAAAAATGATTAAAAATCTTAATGAAATAGACCACTACCTTAAATCCTTAAAATTACTATGATACATGTTATGGTTGAAAGTTTGTTGATGCTACTTCGGAAACATATAAGAACTTTCATCTAGGCTAGTTACGAGTAATGTTACTATTATATGTGAATAAAACACCCAAGTAAAACCTTACTTAACAACCTCAAAAAAAACATATTTTAAACCATTTGAAACACCTATTATACACCAATTTGCAAGCCAATGAAATCCTTGGTATCTATAAATTTAGATTAGGCATTCTTCTACAAAACTGTTATGACCCCTTCAAAGTCTTAAAGTTCAGTTGACCAATTTGTGATAGAAAAATATATACCATTATTCAATTTACTGTTGTGTGTTGGGCCAGATCTATTATTCACATGATTTCTACCTCATTCTATCACATGATTTAATGCACCTTACCAGTCACTTTTCCTTGTGGTCTTTGTCATGTTGAGTGCCTCCCAGGTGCATGGATTGTTGGTTTACACCATCAATTTGTCTGGAATTTACCTACTTGACTTGTGCATATAGCATTACTAACAAACAAAATGGCTTTACACTTTACATAGTGACATAAGTCTTAGTGAAGATGGGACAAATGAGTTTTACAGACCCAATACCTAACAAAGGAATGGTTTGGAAGGCTACATAAGGATTTTTGAGACTAAGAAAGTGGAGTATGCTTAAGCATCTTTCAAACAGTGGGGGCCTCACCTAAGCATTCATGTGGCATTTTGGGAATACATGATCATCTCTCACAACCTAAAATGTCTAATTAACATCTGATCTTCCCCTCAAAATATAAAATATAAGCAATGTGGGATTCCCCACTTTAACATGAGAGATGTAAATCTTAATTTACTCATTTTTACTAATTTTTTCATATAAGAAGCCAACAAAGAAAAGAGAGTCATGAAAGCATTAATTTTAGCATAAGTTGATTTTGGAGAAAGATTAAATGCTTTCTTTTTTTTCTTTGGGGAATGTGAGCAATAAATATTTTTATTTTCAATCTTTTCTTATTTTAGAGATTTCACTTGACAAAATAATGTGATTATCTGTATTTTAAATTTTAATAATATGATATTAAAGTGTTGAGAAAATGTATCTCAATCTTGCATTCTTAAATTTATATTTATTAATTATTTGTATGTATTTATTATTTTGACCTCATATTGGGAAATGGGAATCCCGCTTTAGGTTGGTATTATTTTTCATGTGTTGGATACTTTGGGAAGTGTGTAAGAGGTTGTAAGAGCATCTATATTATTATGATTTGTACAAGCACCCTAAAAACATTGCAAGGAAAGAGTTACTTATGATAGATTCTTGTGATGTATAAGAGCATGTAAGAGGGTGTTGGATTGAAATTTCAATAAGTTATTATGACAAGTTAAGAGACATCTTTAAATGGGATGAATAAGTTAAAATGAGGTGTCCAAATTAGGGAGTTACATATAATAGATTCTATGACAGGTTAAGATAGTTTTAAACCATATTTTAAAAATAGCCTCGAACACCATATTTACTTGGGTGTTGAAATTTAGACCTATCTATTGGTTTTGAAAAATCACTTTTGGTTTGTGGTTTGATAATTTACTAATATTGATGCTTGAAAATAAATTGTTATACGAGTTTTTTAGTTGATATATAGCTATTGTTATGCTATTGGAATTTCTCCAAGTCTAAATGTTAATGATACTCCTATAAAGGCATAGCTTGGATATTGTATTGCAACTATTATTGTTGAATAATGTAATTGGTCATGCTTTTTGAGTGCGAGGTTTTTCTCACAAAAGTGTTTTCACCATGTAAATCTTGTGTTATGGTATAATTTTCTATGGTGTGTTCTTTATACAACTATAAAGATCTTTTATTTTCTATTCCTCCTTCCCTCAAAGATTAGTGCACAAAGCATTTTTGCATCTTTTGTTTCATTTCATTTGCTATAAGAGCTTGATCACCTTGAATTCTAGGTGTTAAGGACATGATTTTTGTACTAGTCTTTAATTGTGTAGGAGCTTGTGTAAAAAAATATTGTAGGAAAAACAACAAGCACATCTAGGATAGAGATGGAGAAGTTCTTAAGAACTTGCTTTGAGTTTTGAAATCTCATGATGGAGGATATGCTCATGGATATAGATCTATGGATTGTAATATCTAATTCTCAACTTGTTATAATGTCACAAGTTAACTAGGACATGTTAGATTTGAAAAGTGAAGGGTATTATTAATTTTTGTTAATACTATTGACTATACATTAATAAGTCACAACACATGCCCTTTGACACAATTTGGGAGAAATTTATTTTGTTAAATCCCATGAATAAAATTTTCCTTAGAAGGAAGTTGCATACCCCCAGGATGGAGGATGGTGATTCTATATTCGAGCACATGAACGTGTTCAATATGATCATGACCTAGTTGCACTTTGTTGGAGTGAAAATAGAGGAGGATGTTGATGAGGGGAGATTGTTGATGATTTTTCATTGATGTCAAAGTTGCATATCGAAATGGTTGGTAAGTTGATATGCTTGACATGCTTTCTTGACATGCTTTAGGAGTTTACCTTCATTCATGGAGTGATCAGGTCATGAAATCAAATCAAGTTGTCTTCATTCATGTCATGTTTGGATGTCTTCATCAGAAGTTGTTTTTGCTTTGGTGACTACATATCCTAATGATTTGATACAGGATCATGTGATGTTGTTGATAATCTTTGATCATTAATGTATGGTTGAGTTTTGAGTTGTTTTCACATCAAGACTTTTTGGTGGTGTGGCAGGTTGTCATTGAAGGGAGATTGTTGGCATATGGCATGGTTGGAAAATTTTGAGTATGGTGAATTGGTTTTTAATGTTTATCATCTTAACATGATGATGGTTCTACAAGTGATATAGATTCATTTTCTCAAGTGTTTTACAAGGTGGTTGGTGTATGATGATGTCATCAAGAGCTTGTGCTTGATATTCAATTGTCATCAAATACTTGGTCAAAGTTGGATGTTAGGGTCAGGAAAATAGTGAAAATTATTTTTCTTTGGTTTGTATATGCAATGTGAGATTAAGAATTAGGGTTTTTTATTTTTAAAGACCCAAAAACCCTATGTGTTTAAAGTCCTAAGATACTAAAAGCTATGAATTTTTGATGGGAGAGAACTTTATTTATGTTTTGATGATGAATTCTTATCACAGGTGAAGTCACTTAAAGTGACCTTTTGGAGGACACTTAAAACATTCAAATACCGGCCCCAACTCCTAGCTGTTACCAGTTCTCATGGTGACACTCTTTAAGTTGAGCATGAGGGTTTTAATTAATGGTTCTACTGAGCACATGAAGGAGAAGATCGACGGGTCATATTAAAATGAACTTCAAATAACAACGGTCATATAACCACATTAAAGTTGACGTGCACCAATGATGCATTCAAATTTGGTTAGGTTTTGAAACTGATTTCTTAACCATTTTCTCAACATTTTTTTTTATGGTTAAAAAGGAGAACTCAGAGTATGGATTTTTTTAAGGAATAGAGGTGTCTATCAGAGGTGCTCGAAAGGGAAAAAAGGAAATGAAAAGAATATAATTGTTGCAGAGAGATATGCAGGTTTAAGGGGTTGAGAGTGATAGTTTATAGAATGGAAGATCCATGTTCATAAAAAATACAAGAGGATCCAATCAGATGTCAGTAAGGTAATTTCTTGTACATTGTTTTTGTACTAAGAGTAATATTATGCACAGTTCAATAATATTGTTTGTGGCATGAAATTTGGAGGGTTATAAAATGTTGTAATGCTTAGTTCATAGCAAAGACATGATGTTTTGAAGATAAGGATAGTTCATACTGGTCAGAAATTTCTTATATAGATGTTTGAGGTGTTGTTCAAATAGTTATCTTGGTGTTATTTATATTTATTGACAAAAGTTTGATATATTCTTGTAATGTTGCAACTTGGTTTTTGGTTGATTATTTCATGGTGAATTGTGGAGTAAGGTTGGAGACAAAAGGAGATATAAGGTGGTGAATTTTTTTGCAGAGAACATTGATATGTATATGTGGTGATGAAGCTTAAGTCAATGGATTGTATAGTAATAGGGTAACCCCTTGAATTTGTGTTTCTTCCTTCATTGAGATTGGTCAGAAAGACCATGGAAAGTTTTCAGTGAGGCACATTGCCAGTGAGGCACCTTGTTGCCAGTGAGGTAGTTGTATTTTCTAGTGAGGCATTTTATGTACCCAGTGAGGCATACTTGTAACTAGTGAGGTTCCTTTGCCAGTGAGGCACATTTGTAGCCAACCAGTGAGGCATTTTGATTAAGCCAGTGAGGCAATTTTGAGTGGTTTTTCTACCCCAAGAGGGTTTTCCACTCATGAAAAACGTGTTTCATGGTTCATGATGTTTATCTTTATGTGTATGTTCTAATGTTTTGTCTTCGAGGTCTTGATCATAATGTTTATAATCATACTTGATCATATGTATCTTTGAAGTCTCTCTTATTCTCTATTATGTGACTTAAAAGGTGAAAAAGTTTTTAAAAGATTATAGGTCACTGATTGACCCCCCCCTCTCAGTGATCTTGTACTCCAACAAGTGGTATCAGAGCTAGACCCTTGCATAAGTCTAGCCAACTTAAGGGGTTCCTGGTAAGTGGAGTACTATGGGTAAGAAGAATAGAAATAAGGCCTCAAATAGAGAAAAGAAAGATGTTGATCAAAAGATTGTAAAACAAGCCTCAGTCAAGTCTTGTAATGAGCTGTTGCATGAGTCTCCCCTGAATGTTGATATAAAGTGTGATAAAAGGAATGGTCTTGCAGTTAAGAGTTTTGACAAAAAGGACTTTATTGTAAGTATAGATGAACAAAAACTTGATGAAGAAAGAGATTTCTTTGTGGATGAAGATGATGAACAGGAGTGTGAAGTTGATTTAGAAGGTGAAATTTTGTGTGCTCTAGATACAATCAAGCATCTCAAAAAAGAGAACAGGAGATTAGAAGATTAGCTTCAACAGGAAAAAGACTACAAGGAAAAGGTACTTTCATATTTTGAAAAAGTTTCTTTAGAGTTTGAAGAAGAAAGAAATTAGGTTGTTAACTTAAAGAGTCAAGTTGATAAATCTGACAAACTGATTATAAGTCTAAAATCTAATCTAGAAGTCAAAGCTAATGAATGTATAAGATTAGAATTAGACATAGTTTCTTTGAAAAAGGAATTGGAAAATGTATCTATAGAGTTGCACAAGAATCTTCAGTTTGAAAAGAGCACTGAATGTTTGAATGACATGTTGAGCAAACAAAAACACTATAAGGACACCATAGGCTTAGGTTATGAATAAGGAGAGTGTTCCAAAGCAAGAAAGACACCTAGGAAGAAGATAGACTTGAGTTATCATGCTGTTGTTTCTAAAGATCAGATAGAAGATCAGGTCTTTAATAGATGAAGAGAAAGAAGAGACATCAGGCAACACCATTCAATGAGGTACAACTATTCTCAATTTAATAGTTATTGCTATTGATGTCATGCTTATGGTCATAGAGCTAGAAATTGTGGAACTCAAGCAAGAAATGGTCTTAGTTGGAATAAGGATAAAGATACTTATAGCTTGTCAAATCAGGACTATAATAATGTATGTTATAACTGTGATAAAGTTGGTCACCTAGCAAGAGATTGTTGGACTTATGCAAAGAAAAATGATTGGGAAAAGAGTCCTAATTAGTTTTCATATAGAAAGAAAAATGTCACATGTTTTAGATGCAATGGTTTTGGACACAAAGCCAAGTTTTGTAGAAGAAAATTGTTGAAATCATCTAAGCAGGAAGACATCTTGAGCAAAGCAAAGAAAAAGTCTATACTGGTTTGGAGAAGAAAACAAAATCAGAACAAGAAGGATCCTAAATTTGTGCATGTTGCACAAGACACTTCACCAGTTTCTTGAGAAGTGACATGAAGTCAGGGGAGATGCTTAATGTTTTTTTTTTCTTTCATCCCCAAGTAGAAAATTAGAACAGTATAGCACTCAAGAAACAAGACTATTTGACAAAATTTAGGATAGTGTGCAAGTTTACAGTGATGAACACAAATTTTACATGAAGTAAGAATTTTGCTATGGTATCTTTGGTAGTCCAAGGATTGGTCCTTGCAATGATTTTTTTTTCAGTTGAAGAATGCTTATGCTACTCTTGTAGATCAAAATTGTAGTAGACTTTTCTTGATGGGTTAAAGTATGTGTGGAATAACATCATGTTGAAGCGGAACAACTTGGAGTTACACCTCTATCTTAGACAAACCTTCTTAGACTCTATAGCAGACTTATGCTGCAAAGTTTTTGTGTGGGTGATCTTTATTTATATGCATGCAAAGTACTATGAGTAGAGCATGGTGTGATGACTTAATATTGAAGTGAGTAATGCTTGTAAAAGGAAACTAATGTTGATCATCAGGAAATGTTTTAGTTGATAGACCTCTGACTTCATTAAAGTCCTCATGTGTTTCAAATTTGATGCTTAAAGAGGCACTTCAGGAAATGTTCCTATCATCAAGATAATGTTGTCTTCAAGCAAAGTTTTCAAAAGAGATAGATCAATTTTTTTTTGAAGCTCTTCAATAATAATGAGTTGCAGTAGTTAATTGGCCTATTTCACAGTGCAATCATGGAATGAAATAAGTTGAATAAACAGTGACATATAACCGTGTTTTGGTAACTGTGTGAAATGATTATTCTCTCTGATAGTACAGTGGTAAGATGGTTCTTCATTTCATCTTTGTTAGACAGTGGTTTTTAACATGAAGGTTATATGTATTATTGACAAATGTATTTAAGTTGGAAATTATGGTCTCTTGCTGCAGTAATTATTTTGCAATGCTAATATAAGATGACAATGAGTGAGTTCAATCATGACCAAAAATAAAAAGTGCAGATCTAAGATTGCAGTAAGTTTATGATCTTTTTGATGTGACTGTGGTAAGAAGTAGTCACTTCATGAAGGGCACAAAAGACTTGAGTCACTACAGTCAGAAGGAGAGGATCGCTGGTTCAAAAGTTACAACCTGTAACAGTGTACATGACTTCGCTAATTTTATGAATTCTCTATGATTATGTAATGATTCAATGGTGTGGTATGTCTATATTGCAATTTGGGACAATAGTCTTTTTTCTCGATATTGGTTGTTTGGTCAAGGTGACTGTATTTGAAGCTAATGCAAGATAGTATGAATGTCCTTGAACATGGGACAAAGTTTAGTGCAATTTTTATGATAAGTATTCACTGAATACTATCAAATATGTGAAGTGTTGTTACTGATAGGACAATTCTCAAGTTGCAAGAACAGGGATAGAGATTAGTGATGCAAGTGGTAATAGATTAAAAAGTAGTGATATATGATGTCTTGCATCGTGAGCTCAGTAAGGTGATATACTTCATGTCTTAGATGTATCAAGAATAACATGATATTGTTGCACAGACAAGACTATGACATTGAAATGGGTAGTAAACTTCAAGACAATACATAGTGACTGCATTTCTAGACAATGTTCTTGTCTGCAAAGAGTTATTTTCTTGACAATGATCATTGCTTGGGAAGTTTACTTATTTTCTTGGCTATACAGTGTGAGCAGTACAGAATAGGACATCCTTGTACAATTATGATGCATGTGGTATACTATGGAGATTTGTCATATAGACACAGTGCTAGTATGATGTTGCAATGGACGATGGATATAATGATAATGCAATTATTAGTATGATTGAGAATGAAAAGATTGGATAAGTTTCATGCCTTCATTTCAATGCATTCCATACTTGATGCTGATGTGGTTTGTATGGTGCAGTTGTTCCAACAAATGGTATCATTTTCCCATGAACTAAGTCCAAGCTTATCTCAGATATTGAAAGGATAGTATATCTGTTAGTGATTGGGCAGTGGCATATGGTGTGTGAAATAGACTGGAGGTCTAAGGCCTATACAAGGATAAGACGACTGTATATCCACATAGTGCTTACTTGGACATTGAACCATTAGTTAGATTTCTTTCCATTAAACTCTTGTTGACTGTGGCATGGTGCAGACCTTATCAGATTATGTTGCTTTTCAAAATGGGTATCACTAACCATGACAGTGCATTTCATTGTTTATAGTGTTTTCATTCTTTCATACACATTCATAGTAATCAATAATAGTGCTTCAAGCCATGGTGCAATTTGTCTACTTTATGAAATATTTTGGAACAGGTACTGTGGTTTGTTAGTACGACAGTGTCATTTGATGGAAGTATGCAAGTCATTTGAAGCATGAAATAACAAGTATAGTGTGCAGACCTTTAGAGTGTAGACTTCATGTTGTACAGTGCAAATTTTATGAATTTGTAGTGGTAGAGCAGAACTTGTAGACCAAGATAGAATTGTTGGAGACAAACATGTTACATAATACAGGAAGAGTGGCAATTCATTTGAACTTCTTACTAAAGTGGCTCAAAGAGATGAGTGTTAGAACTGTATCTAAGTGTAAATTTTAGGTTAGATTAGATGTTAGCAAATCAATAAAGACTAAGAAACCCAAAGAACTATGAAGTACAAAGGAAATTAAATGTAAGACCGATTATACCTATTCCTCGAATCTTCCATGATTACCTCCATAGCACCTCCTAGCTTGCAACATATGATTGATTCCCTCAGATTGAGTGTGTGAGCATTTCAACTATGACATTGTCCTATGCAAGTTTTGAAGGATTTAAAATAAATGCCTATGCCTATGCCTATGACAAAATGATTCTCAAATACTAAATAACTCTAATATGAATGTGCCAGAATAATAAAATCTAAGTGTGTAATCTAAAAATGAGAGAAAAATAGCATTTTATAGAAAATGCCATTTTGAATGGATGAACGAGATTGACTTTCGACATAGACCTAAAATCAGAGGACGAGATCAAGTCTAACAATCCCTAATCAGGGTTAGGGAAAAATCCTTAAACGAGTGCTCGAGATGTCATCTAAGAAGATCGAATCGGCGGTGGAGAATAAAAGAGATAATTAATTAGAAAAATAAAGATTTTTGAAAATCAAGAAGATAAAGATTGCCTGATTTGTGAGTTTCGAAAAATCAAGAAGATAAGAGTTGAACTAAAGATCAGATTTGGAAATTCAATAATTTGCTCAATTACTTGATTTTTGGAAGAAAGTTACCATTTTGAATTAAATTAATTCAAAATATGGATTTTGTGAGATAATAAATAATCGATTTTAAGATTATTTACTAAAATGAACTGTCAGTCAAGAATATGATATCATTTTAAATAATTAACTTATTTAAAATGAGAGAAATGTTAATTTTAACAATTAAATAATTAAAGATAATTATTTAATTTAGAAGATATGATTAATGATTAAATAAATTAATAAACTCATTTAATCATGAGAATTAGTGACATTAAATAAATAAATAAAATTTATTTATTTAATAATCAGGAAGAAATAAATGAAGAAAGGTAATTAAATAAATTAACCTTAAATTTATTTAATTAGGGGAAGACTTAGACAATTAATGACGTATTTAATAAATAAATAAAATTTATTTATTTAATAATCATGAAGAATACAAGAGACATGAATTATTTAATCAATAGTCAAATGTGGACCAAGGACATAATTAAATGTCATAATTATGCTAGGACGAAAGTGGTAAAAATAGAGCTTGCAGGCCTAGGTCATTTTTAAGTGTCTACAAGAACAAATGCAGTGAAGGATAAGAGGAGTTGTCTTAATAGTAAGAGTGTTGATAGGCACATATATAAAGCATAAAACCCTTGAAAAAGTGTCAGGAAGAGGTTACATATCCTGACAGTTCAATGGACAACGATTTGATATATATCAGTGCAGTCATGTTGCTCCTTAATGTTGTTGTTGCTTGATTCATAACAGTAGCATAACATGGTGTGAAAGTGATGTGGCATTCCTCATGGTAAAAGAGAAGGTTTTGATCACATGTTGAAGCAGACATGTTAGGACAGGTGAAATAGAGCACAAAAGGATAGGAGAAGTGACAAGTGTTGTTGAGTATATGAGATTTATAATAGTGGAGTTATGTTACTGGCAATATGATCTCATGCAATGCAATGATTTCTTGCTTTTCATCAAGATCCTCATTCACAGTAGTGCTTTCACGATAGGGGAGATTTCTTGGACATCTGATTCCTTTGTCATCTGATGTCAAAGGGGGAGAGAGAGAAAGGATCATGTGTTGTAGTTTAGCCATCAATGACAAAGGGGGAGATTGTTGATGAGGGGAGATTGATGTCAAAGTTGGTTATTGAAATGGTTGGTAAGTAGATATGCTTGATATGCTTTAGGAGTTTACCTTCATTCATGGAGTGATTAGGTCATGAAATCAAATCAGGTTGTCTTCATTCATGTCATGTTTGGATGTCTTCATCAAAAGTTGTTTCTACTTTGGTGACTGCATATCCTGATGATTTGATATAGGATTATGTGATGTTGTTGATCATCTCTGATCATTAATGTATGGTTGAGTTTTGAGTTGTTTTCACATCAAGACTTTTTGGTGGTGTGGCAGGTTGTCATTGAAGGGAGATTGTTGGCATATGGCATGGTTGGAAAATTTTGAGTATGGTGAATTGGTTTTTAATGTTGATCATCTTAACATGATGATGGTTCTACAAGTGTGATATAGATTCATTTTCTCAAGTGTTTTACAAGGTGGTTGGTGTATGATGATGTCATCAAGAGCTTGTGCTTGATATTCAATTGTCATCATAGCAAAACTGTTGATACTTGGTCAAAGTTGGATGTTATGGTCAGGAAAATAGTGACAATTGTTTTTCTTGGGTTTGTATATGCAATATGAGATTAAGAATTAGGGTTTTGTATTTTTAAAGACCCAAAAACCCTAAGTGTTTAAAGTCCTAAGATACTATAAGCTATGACTTTTTGATGGGAGAGAACTTTATTTATGTTTTGATGATGAATTCTTATCACAAGTGAAGTCACTTAAAGTGACCTTTTGGAGGACACTTAAAACATTCAAATACCGGCCCCAACTCCTAGCTGTTACCGGTTCTCATGGTGACACTCTTTAAGTTGAGCACAAGGGTTTTAATTAATGGTTCTAATGAGCACATGAAGGAGAAGATCAACGGGTCATATTAAAATGAACTTCAAATAACAATGGTCATATAACCACATTAAAGTTGACGTGCACCAATGATGCATTCAAATTTGGTTAGGTTTTGAAACTCATTTCTTAACCATTTCCTCAACATTTTTTCGATGGTTAAAAAGGAGAAATCAGAGTATGGATTTTTTTAAGGAATAGAGGTGTCTGTCAGAGGTGCTCGAAAGGGCAGAAAGGAAATGAAAAGAATATAATTGTTGCAGAGAGATATGCAGGTTTAAGGGGCTGAGAGTGATAGTTTATGGAATGGAAGATCCATGTTCATAAAAAATACAGGAGGATCGAATCAGATGTCAGTAAGGTAATTTCTTGTACATTGTTTTTGTACTCAGAGATATATTATGCAGAGTTCAATAATATTGTTTGTGGCATGAAATTTGGAGGGTTATAAAATGTTGTAATGCTTAGTTCATAGCAAAGACATGATGTTTTGAAGACAGGGATAGTTCATACTAGTCAGAAATTTCTTATACAGATGTCTGAGGTGATGTTCAAATAGTTATCTTGGTGTTATTTATATTTATTGACAAAAGTTTGATATATTCTTGTAATGTTGCAACTTGGTTTTTGGTTGATTATTTCATGGTGAATTGTGGAGTAAGGTTGGAGACAAAAGGAGATATAAGGTGGTGAATTTTTTTGCAGAGAACATTGATATGTATATGTGGTGATGAAGCTTAAGTCAATGGATTGTATAGTAATAGGGTAACCCCTTGAATTTGTGTTTCTTCCTTCATTGAGATTGGTCAGAAATACCATGGAAAGATGTTAGTGAGGCACATTGCCAGTGAGGTATTTGTATTTTCTAGTAAGGCATTTTATGTAGCCAGTAAGGCATACTTGTAACTAGTGAGGTTCCTTTTCCAGTGAGGAAAATTTGTAGCCAGCCAGTGAGGCAATTTTGAGTGGTTTTTCTACCCCAAGAGGGTTTTCCACTTGTGAAAAACGTGTGTCATGGTTCATGTTGTTTATCTTTATGTGTATGTTCTAATGTTTTGTCTTTGAGGTCTTGATCATAATGTTTATAATCATACTTGTGCATATGTATCTTTGAAGTCTCTCTTATTCTCTATTATGTGACTTGAAAGGTGCAAAAGTTTTTAAAAGATTATAGATCACTGATTCACCCACCCACCCCCCCTCCCCCTCTCAGTGATCTTGTACTCCAATAGAGGATTGGTACGCCATTGTTTTGTTCTTTGATAGACTTGTAGGATCATCTTGTGATGGCCACCAAAGTATTGCCTCTAATCTCAAGATGGGTGAGGTAATTGCATTGTTAATTTTAGAAGATATGTGTAGATTTTTTTTTGGATCAGCAAAGGAGGCCTTATTAGTTCATCAAAGATTAAAAGAGAAAAGCAAGAATATAAATCAAAAGAGAGAAAAGTCTACATCCAAATCTTGTGGGAGATTCAAATCTCCTAGAAAGACCAAGGCTAAGTGTTGGAACTATAACAATATTCGACATTCTAGAAGAGATTACAAGGAGGAGAAAAATAATAAAAAAGAAGAAAAAATTATTTAGATGATGAATCCATTTTTTTTTAGATGATGGCTATGCCTTTATTGTAAATTTGGAAACACAAGAATTAGAATATGCATTCTTGGTAGACTTCATAGCTTCCTTCCACATGAATTTGAGCAATAGGATGGTTTTCAGAGTACACAAAATATGATAGTGAGAATGTGTACCTTGGAGATCGCTCTCACTTGAAGATCATTGGATGTGGAAGAGTTCTTATCATATTCCTAGATGAATATGTTAGGGGATCAGTGATGTTCTACATATCCTTAGTTTTGTTGGGATATGGTGTTGTACACCATGGCAAGAATTGATTTATCATAATATTGTAATTAAATAATTATTTAGTTGTGATGCACCTTGGTGGTGTGGTTAATCACACTAGGGAATTATTTGGGGACCACTTGATGTTGTATTGTAACATTGTATTATTATTTAATATGTGGGAGACATGTGATAATAATTTAATATTGGGGAAAATATTAAATAAAGTGATGTCTTAGTACCCAATATTAAATAAGGGGTTAGTGGTTTTGTATTCACATGGTTTTGTGGTACGTGGTTTTACCTTACCACTAGTTGTATTATGTGTGAGCTTGTGTCTATAAAAGAAAACACATTTGTAGTGGTTTAGGTTGGCCGAGTGGGTTGGCTGTCATTATTGAGTCTTTCTGAGGAATGCATTGTGAAGCATGGCATGGGATGTGTGGATTCATGCTTGAACACATGGGAATTCATTGGAGGGATTGATGCTTCAGAGGTATTCATTGTAACTCTTGTATTGCTTTATTGTTGAATAATATGATGGAGTATGGATGCTTTTGGAGGCTGGGTTTTTCCCTCTTGAAGGCTTTCCCAGGGTATATCTTGTGTTATCTTATGGCTTGTCTATTTGATCTATGCATTGTGGTTACTTGTATGCATGTTTATCTCTCATGGGTTATGTAGGAAATGAATAAGATTATAGGTTAAATGCAATATTTCCTAACAAGTGGTATCAGAGCTTTCATGGTTGAAGAATTTTGGTTATAACCCTAGTTTGAGAGTTTTTGCAAAGTTTAAGCCATGGACATGGATGTAGAGTTTGAGGCATTACAAGATATGAAACACATGTTATAGGTGTTTGTATGCAGATTTGGGCTTTTGGGTTGTCAAGATTTGTTGGGTTTATTGCAAATTTGAAGTTTTCTAAATTTGGGTGAAAGAGGGTTTCTTGGTTTGAGTGTTTTGTAGGGAAAATTTCATGGATGACCTCTTGAGACAAAATGGACCTTATGGTTGGATTTAGGTTGGCCAAGAGACAAATATTGATATAAAATTCAACCTATTTTGGAAAAATTGAAAAAAATGCAATTTTTTTTTTCTTAGCCCAATTTCGCCATGTGTTGAAAAAATATTAAAAATAATAATAATCCACCATGTGAAAAATTCACAGGAAAAAATCATTGTTGTCAGATTTTGAAAATTATTTTTGTACTTGCAAAATAAATAAAAAAGTTAGAAAAAAACTACATTGAAAAAGTTTTTAAAAATAATAATAAAAATTATTTTGGGGGGTATGGGGTCTGCAAACCTGTACCCACCCCTGCGTAGCCCTATCATGTCAGTCAACAACCCATATTCATGTTTGAACTACCATTGAATAAAAGAACCATCAACCTTTGTTTGTTTGAAGATTTTAAGCTTTGACATAAATGTTATTATGGTTATTGTTCTTTGGGTTGCATGTTATTGTTATTGTTATGGTACTTAATGCTTTGATTTAATTATCACACCTTGATATAGTGTTGATTGGTTGCTTTGATATGTTTTAACATTACCTATGTAGTGGGAGTTCTTGGATATGTATGTTCTTCATTGACAAGTTTCATACAGGGAGCTTGGTTGTAGTTTATGGGTTGCATATGTTGTAGTGTATGTTCTTCAGTGCTTTATGTCTCAGATTAATGAGTTGGTTATGAAACAAGAGGATGTTTCATATGAATTTTGATAATATGGCGAGGATCAATGTAGTACAAGCCATAAGATATTTATCGAGGATTACAAAGCCTGTTAATGCTATTTGTAAGAATTGTCAGTTTGGAAAGCAAGCTAGAAAAAAAATTAAATCAAAGGAACAATCTATTACCAGACTATTAGATTTAATTCATACATATCTTTGTGGTCCAACAAGAGTTAGAATTCTACAAGGTGAAAGGTACTTTATGCTTTTGATTAATGATTACTTAGATATACATGGGTTACTATTCTTAGAGAGAAATTTGATGTATTAGATAGATTCAAGGCATTCAAAGCTATGGTAGAGAATGAAGTAAATTTGATAATAAAATGCTTGACATCTAACAGAGGTGGTGAATTCACCTCCCATGAGTTTAATATGTTTTGTGAAGTTCATGGAATAAAAATATAGTTATCTACTCCTAGAACTCAACAAAATGGAGTTGTTGAAAGAAAAAATAGAACGATTCAAGAAGCTACTAGATCAATGATTAGTGAAGATGGTCTATTGGAAGTTTACTGGAGAGAAGCTATTCACACTATTGTTTATGTGTTCAATCAAGTTCAAGAAAAAGCTAACAGTACAAAGAACCCCTATGAGATATGGTGTGGAAGAATTCCTACTGTTAAGTATTTCAAGGTATTCAGAAGCAAATGTTATATTAGATGGGATGAAGAAAATTTAGGAAAATTTGATGCTAGATGTGATGAAGGCATCTTCCTTGGATATTCTACTAGAAGCAAAGCTTACAAATGTTTCAATAAAAGATTGATAAAGATTGTAGAAAGAAAAAATGTCAAGGTTGATGAAGTAGTGAAGAATTCAATTGAAGTTGATGGATATGTATCTGATGAATCTGATTGTATAGAAGTTGAAGAAGTTGTGGAAGAACTGGAGAAGCAGAATGAAGAAGAAGAAGCTCTGGCGGTGTCCCCAAAGACACCTAAATATATACAAAAGAATCATTCAGAAGATCAAATCATTGGAGACAAGAGGAAAGGAGTATTAACAAGAAGCAGAGCTGCTACTAGTGAGATAAATCTGTGTTTACTTTTTGAGGTTGAACCGAAGGCCGTAATGAAGTATGCAAAGATGAGCATTAGATGAAAGCTATGAAAGAGGAACTTATGCAGATTGAGAAGAATCAAACTTGGGAATTGGTGCCTAGACCAACAGATAAAAACATAATTAGATCAAAATGGGTATTCAGAAACAAGTTGAATGAGAATGAAGAATTCAGAAATAAAGCAAGACTTGTGTGTAAGGGCTACTCACAAGTAGAAGGCATAGATTTTCAGGAGACTTTTGCTCCAGTGGCAAGGATGGAAGCTATCAGAATGTTTTTAGTGTTTGCTACTCATAAAGATTTCAAGGTCTATCAGATAGATGTAAAGTCTGCATTCTTGAATGGTGAATTGGAAGAAGAAGTCTACATGGAACAACCAAAAGGATTTCAGTTGTTAGATCAACTGGATATGGTATGCAAATTGAAAAAAGGATTTATATGGATTGAAGCAAGCTCCTAGAGCTTGGTACGCAAGGTTAGATAGATATTTGGTTCATCAAGGTTTCAATAAAGGTACAACATATAGTAATTTGTAATTTAAAATTAAAAATGACAAGATATTGATAGTGGTTGTATATGTTGATGACATTGTCTTTGGAGGAAATGAAACAATGTGCAAGATGTTTGCTGAAGAAATGAAAAAGGAGTTTGAGATGTCTATGTTTGGTGAGATGAATTTCTTTCTTGGGTTGCAAATTAATCGAACAAAAAAAGGAATTTTTATTTCACAGTCAAAATATTTGAAAGAGATGTTGAAGAAGTTTGGGATGGATGGTTCCAAATCGGTATGCACTCCTATGGTGGTTGGTTACAAATTGAGTAAAGATGATGATTCACCTAAGGTTGATAAGAGAAAATACATATATATGATTGGAGGACTGTTGTATTTAACTGCTACTAGACTAGATATTATGCATGCAGTTTGTCTTGTGGCTAGATTTCAAGATCCTAGAGAAACACATGTTGTTGTTAAGAGGATATTTAGATACTTGAATGACACTCTAGATTATGGCTTGTGGTATGCTAGAGATACTGATTTTACACTAAGTGCTTATACAGATGCAGATTGGGAAGTTTGTTTAGATGATAGAAAAAGTACAAGTGGTGGTGCATTCTTTCTTGGCTGCAGATTGGTGGCTTGGTTGAGCAAAAAGAAAGATTTAGTTTCCTTATCCACTGCTGAAGCTGGGTATATTGCTGCAACATCCTGCTGTACACAAGTTTTGTGGATGAAACATACATTGAAAGATATCAAAGTAATGTATGATGATCCTATTTCTATCTTTTGTGATAATACAAGTGTAATTAACATTTCAAAGAATCCAGTGATGCACTCAAGGACAAAGCATATATCTACCAGGTATCACTTTTTGAGAGAGAAGGTTGTGGAGAATGAAGTAAAAATTTAGTATGTACCTACGAAAGATCAAGTTTCTGACACATTTACAAAGGCTCTTCCTAAAGATACTTTTGAGAATCTCTGGGAGAAGTTAGGGGTTATTGCCCCTCCTTTCTTGAACTAGATGCATATGAAGATGCATCAATTCAGTGGGTCTATGGATCTATCTTTTTTTTGGACTGATGTTTTGGTGGCTACCTCTTAGGGGGATTAGGTAGTGTCATGTGTTGTCATTGAAAAAGTATTTTGTTCTTAATGTCAAAGGGGAAATCAATGTAAAACATCTTTTTCCCTTACAATTGATGTCAAAGGGGGAGATGAGGAAGATGTGAAAAGGAAGAAAGTATCATGTGAAAAAATTTATCTACTAAGGGGGGGAAAGAAAAATCACAGAAAGTGTGTTCAAAGTTGTTGTGTTGTCTTTGATGGTTTTTCACATCATGTGTTTCCATCAATAACAAAGGGGAGATTGTTGCAAGTATGAAGGCGTTTTCATTGGTGTCAACTGGCTATTGTTGTCATTGATGTCATTGATAATGGTTATTGGTTGTATATGTCGAGGATATTGAGAAAATTGTAATAAAGAAAGGTTGCAGGTGTTCAGTGTTTGCTTCGGGATTTTCTGCTATGTTGATGAGGACCTGAGGTATTATTCATGGTTATTGGAAGCTCCTATATCCAGGTTTTGGGTTTCTATATCATTGTACAGTGCGAGTTATGTTCGCCAGTTGTGAACCGTGTTTTTTTGTGTATCTGGCTGAGGTCTGGGAGAAATATAGTTGCTTCGAATTTCTTCTTGTTTTAGTTTTGTCTTGTGGTTTTCAGGATAAGTTGAAGAGGTCATTTCAAAGTTAATTTTGTTATCTAGAAAGATTGGATCGTGTTAAGGTTGCATGTGCTTAATTGTTTATGTGTTTTACACTGGTTTGGTCGGCCTTGTGTTTAACACTACTTTCAAAGCTTATGGAAGCATGTTGAAGCGTGTGTTTGGGTAGCCCTCATTCTAATTCCACCGTAGAATGTTTTGGCTCCGACCTAATTTGAATTTGTAAATGCAAATGGTGTATGGATGACTTTGGATGAGTTTCAAAGTTGAAGATGGTATAAATACAAGTTGAGATGTTTGTGAAAGATATAAAATGCATGCAAGATAGATGCGAGATAGATGCCAAACAATATGTATGTGACGCGAGTTTGGAATATCAATGCAAAATCTAATTGTTGAGTTTTTGGAAGAAATGAGTTGAAGGTGCACTCTATCATTCATGCATGTCTGCAAGTGTTTGAGCAAGTTGTGGTGGAAATCTTTGTTGCATTGAGACTGTTTTCTCTCTGTAAAAAATCTCTTCTATCTTCTTTGTAATTATGTGGTAGTGAGCCCTCCAAGTGGTTAACCCTTGTTGGACAGTGAGTCTTGATTCAAATAGTGAGTCATGTTCTGGTAGTGAGCCTTTGTAATCGATTTTGATATTCTCTATATTGTGAGCTAATCCTCATTGTGGTTTTTCCCTTATTGGGTTTTCCACATAAATCTAGTGTTATTGTGTGTGTGATGTTTTTCAGTTTTTGCTTTTGCACTTAATGATTAATCATATTAGTAGAGTAAAGGATTTGTGATTGATCTAAAGTTTTTAAAGGTTTAATTTGTTACAACTGATTCACCTCACCCTCTTAGTTGACTTGTTCAACATTTGGAAGATATTAAATTTTTAACCCCAAGGAATTTCTTCAATGAAGTTTCAAACTCAAAATCGAAAGCTATGACCCTAAGAAGTTGTAATTATATAAAATAAAAATAAAAATAAATATTCTAGAGTGGGAAAATGGACGGTGGAATTTCTGGTGCCAAAATAGGGTGACACCTTCCAGAATATTCTAAGGTAGTTACACTTCTAGGATAAAGATAGAGAACATGGGTTACATAGGGGGGCTCCACTAGTGTAGATCATGGTTTTGGCTTATAAATTTCTATAATGAGAAGACACATGTGGTTGTAGTATGTTATTTTTCAAGTATTGTAATTTCAGTTCATCAATATAACAAAAAGCGAGTATTTCTTTTTGCATTTTCTTGTTTAGCTATGTTTGTGGTTTTGTAAGGGGAGTACCCTTCGTCAAATGTTGATGGAGAGGGTTGGGAGTATGCTTAGTGGTGTCAGCTTGGAGTAGAAATTTTTGTATAAGTTGTTACTAAGCTTGTTACTTAAGTAAATGGTCTCCCACATCAACTCTTGTTCATAAGAATCCTATGGAGGCTTGGTTAGGAGAAAATCCATCATTACAACATCTTCATATTTTTGGTTGTGATACATACATGTTCATCATGTGCCTATGAATAAGTGATAAAAATTGGAGAGAAGGTAGTTAAGTGTACCTTCATTGGATATGGAGTTGCTGTAAATGGATACAATCTTTGGGGTCCTATTCTTGAGAGAGTTTTGTATATAAAAGTGTTGTTTAAGAGAAATTAAGCCTTTTCCTATAGTTTCACAACTAGAATAGGATAAGAAGAAAGATTTGGTTTAACTATTCCAAAGATTGAGAAGGTTGAACTGGAAGCTTGCAAAGGACCAAAAGAGAAGGGAAGCTCAGATAGTTTTGAAGAAAAGGTTGAGCCTCCACCTTTTCTTTGGAGGAGTTCTTCTCAACATAGACACCAACAAAAGTGAAGGATATGATGGGTATGGATGATTCTAAGTCTTCAAGAGCAATTATGGTAGGATGACTGAATTGAATAAAAATGACACACAAAATTTAGTACCTTTTCTTGATGGACAAAAAATTGTTGGTTGTAAATGGGTGTTCAAAAGGAAGATTGATTCAAATTTCAATGTTGAGAATTACAAAGCAATGTTGGTTGCAAAAGTTTATTCTCATATTGAAGGGGTAGACTTCCATGATATTTTTTCCCCAATTCCTAAATTAACATCTATTGTTCATGCTATTTGTAGCAACAAAGTTTTATTTGGAGATATAAAAAATGGATGCAAAGATACTATTCATGCATGACGACTTGGATGAAGAGATGTAGATGACAACTAGAATACTATGTGGAAAGAGGTAAATAAACTTTGGTTTGTAAGTTGTTTTTTTGTACCGTCTCAAAGAATTTCTTAGGATGTGGTACTAGAAGTTTGAATATTTTATGTTGGGTATGAAATTTATGAGATCCAAATTAGATAAATGCATCTATTATAAGTTAGACGATGATCAATTCTTTTTTAACACAATGCACATTGATGCCAGTTATATTTTGGTAACAATAAATATGTGATTTGTGTTTTGAAGTCCCAAATTTACTATGATAAAAAAATTGTAACCCACAAATATTTAAAGGCCCTCTTAATTACATACCAATCAACTTGTCTAGTATTAACTATTAAATGACTAAAGACTTTCATTACTTTGGAAATGTCTAGTTTTGTACAAATCATAGCATACATTAAAGTCTCAATAGGTACTCAAGTCATATCCTTCATCCCACTAGATGTATATGGACACTCCTCTACGAATAACTTAGTCTCCACTAAAATAAGAACACAAAATGATCTGCAATTTGTCATGTTGAATCTCTCCAATATTGAATTCACATACTTTCACTAACCTAACAAAAGATTTATGCTCACTCTATCTCATCTACTCTCCATAACCAATATATCTAGTATCTCCCAAATCCATCTCAAAGTATGTTGACACCTAAAATGGCCTCAGAAAATCAGATTGTTACAGCTATAAAAATGCCTCAAAGTAGTTGTAGACAGCTACCTAGGAATGTGGCTTACAAATTGGAACATTGGTACAGACAAGATTAAAGAGTTGTCCCATCATCATGTACAAGACAAAAAAACATAGCATTCTCATTTACTGTATGTTGGAAGGTGGGTCTATCATATCCAGATTTTCCTGCTTAGAATGTGCAGAAAAGGCGTAGAATGAGATTAGAGAGAACAAAGGAATAGTCTAAAGTGAGGCATTTCAAAATCCCTGTTTTCCTGCCATTCACAAGGGAATTGGTGTTTACTTACCATAGCAAACAAAGAATCCAAAACTCAAAATGGAAGGCAGGCGTGAGGATAGAGACGTTAGAAACTGCCTGCTTACAAAATAGAAATATAACCACCTTTTCACATTCCAGACAAAATAGAAATAACCAGCTAGGGAGAGGCATTTTAGAAGACATTAGAATTATTTGGTGTGCTTGGAATGATTGTGAAGCATTCTAGATTTTTTATTTTTGTACCCAGCTGGGTGTTAGAAATATAAAGTGCCATTTTTTAAAAATTGTTCTTATTTTGGTAAAGAGGCATTTTAATTTGTTTTTAAAAAGCATGTGAAATTGTTTTCAAATTATTTTTATTTTCAAAAGTAGAATGATTTGGTTAGAGAAGTTTAAAAATAATTTGATTTGTAAGTATATTTGATTGTAATCAAAATTCAAAAGTAGAATGGTTTATTTAGCGAAGTTTAAAAATGATTTAATTAAATTGAATTTGTAATCAAAATTCAAAGAGATGTTGAGTTTCTTTTTACAAGATGATAATGCAATTGTAAATGTTTGAAAAGCATGAAGAAAATAAGATATGAGAAGTGGTGAGCATATGGAGAAGTGTTAAAATGTGGACAAGTTGATGTAGAAATGTCACATTATCACTCAAATTTGAGAGAAATATCCTTAAAACATACTACGAGGATGAACACCAAAAAGAGTGCAACACAATGTTAAAATTGTAGGGTATGCAATTTTTGGCATTATATTTTGCCCCTACTTTAGCAGGTTGATGTCACTTCATGATGAGGCCTAGCCAAAGTAGATAAATAAAATTGGTTTTTTTAAATGATAGGATACATGATAGTCTTTGTTCAAGAAATGCATGTCCCCAAGCCAAAAATCACAAGACAAGTATGTCAAAAAGATGAAACTTGCAACATAGATATAATGTTAGGAATGCATGTTATGTAGTTAATAGGGAAGTCTTGGCCTGAGTATGTCATATGTTTGTGTGTTTTTCCATGGTTTGTAAGAGTGTTTACACCCATATGTTGTTAAGTGTATTTTCATAATGTTAAGAAAATACTGCACGTAAAGGGTTGTTAGAATAGACTAAAGAAAAGTATGTTGGTAGTTTATAAATGAATTATTGTTGATCTTTTGTGATTGTTATAATGCATGTTGAGTGATGTAATGAAATCCTGATCTTGTGTTCAGTTATGTTTAAAAATGAAAAATTTGTCTGATGGTGGTAGTTAAAATTTTGGGTAGAAAGTGTGACTTAATTTTCCTTTGTATAAATATTTTGTTTGAAAAAGTTGCATTTGCAAGTTGCTTGTATTGAATTAAATTGTTTTGTTTCCTCTTTCTTTTAACCCACATATAGTTAATAAGAGAATTAGTCTTAAACCACATTATAATAGAAAATCATTTAGGCTTGAAACTTGTATGCTTAAACCTTGACTGTGAATCAAAAATAAAATAAAAATTATGTTTGAAATTACTTGAGTGACAGATCTTATGTTCTCTTGAAATTGCACTCCTTACTTTTGATTTATGCATAAAAAAAAATAGATTATGAATGAGACTGGGTGTAGTTGCTAGATATTTAATCAATGCATTTAGAAGTAAATTCATGTGATTAATTTTTGCTCTACGTTGTGATATGTTTTTATTAGAAATGACTACTTTTGTGGAATAAATAAGATGCTAGTGCATAGAACTAAATTTCTATTTTGAAAAATTATGATGACTGTATTGGTATTTGGACACCTTGGTTGTTATGTGTAGTTGAAACCTATAATGCAAAGTCCCTCCTTTCTTATTTTTGTATAAATAGAAAAGATTTATCTATTGGATGTCTTGCATGTTGAATTATTATAACGGGGTAACATGTGAAGTAATTAAGCTTAGGTATGGGCTATGATGTTTGAGCAAGAATAATCACTATGTAAAGATTTAATAGTGTTACTTGTACTAACCTGGAATAAAGTTTGAAAGAATGTGGGACTATGTTTTAGAAACAAATATGTGAATCTTTTTATTCTGTGAAAATTTGAATAACTTATGATGAAGTAAGAGTTGTTTGTGTTTAAGAAAGGCCTACATGAAGTAGTAAGAGTAAAGTAGAGGATCATCATTATTCTTTCGTGAATATAGAACTTGTGTATAATTTTTTGAGTTCTTGATGCATGAATGTTGATGTGAAAGTATTAATGATTCTTCAATGCATTTAGAAATTCATGATGCCTATCTAAAATTCTTATTGAATGGAAGAAAAGTTAGTGTACATATGCATATGTTATGAGGATAAAATGTTATACCGAATGAATAAAAGTGAATGTGAATTTGTTAAGTGGAGTTGTTAAGTGATCACAATAATTTTAACATTGACATGTTAATATCATGTGATATATGGAAAAGAGTAGAGTGAAAGAAAAACTGATAAAAGGTTATTGACATATGTAATGATATGAATCACTTGGGTTATAGAATTAATGTGCTCATGAAATTGTGTATGTAATTGTACCCCTCTGTAAATGTGAGAAACCAGTAACTGTGTATTGGTTGAGTGTTGTGAATACCCCGTACTTGCTTTGTGTGCCATAGGATGGTGATACTGTGTACCCATTCATAAGTGATATTTTGTATTTGTTGGTGTGGGATTAACCATACCATTATGTGTGCTTGTATGTCTGTTACCTAATTGAGGGCCAACTCACGTGTGGTTGAAATTTATATATGAGTAGCCAAAAGATAGTTTCATAGATTCTTTTCTTTTGGTTCTCCAGTCCCTCAATCTGTGAAGGGGTAGTAGCAACAACAAAGTTCCTTGGGCGGAGTGTGCAGCGTACGCATATTGCGACGCAGAGCAGTCTTAGCTCAACCGATCCCGAGGAAACGTACTCACTACTTCCCCTTATGATGGATCAAAGTACTTGATCCATATGTGTAAGTCTAATCCCCACAGTTTTGAGTATAGTAGCATTGGTTTGTTAGTATTTGCTTGGTTGTTCGTAGGGACGTTGAGCTAGCATTAGCGAGTCAACCTCATCCGTATGAAAGGTGAAGCTCGAGTAGCCCCATATTGATATACTCATATATGCATTATGTATACCGTATCTGCATGTGTTCCAACATGATGCAATGGATACGATGCCACACCCCACTGATGTTTCGACACAGTGTTAGTGATGATGTCGTGTTGCTAATGGTAGCGAGCTGTACTCGAGGACATGATGCCACGTGCATAGACACATGAAGGTGCACTATGAGATGTGTTATGATAGCATACTTGTGTGATGAGCGTAATGGGGCCTCGCACACTTGTAGAGGGATACTCATGTTTGATTTCGACAGTGTTTGGGTCGGTTAGCATATGGGTATGTCCTAGCCATGTATACCTTTGGCTACGATGAGTACCTCTGTGTGCCTTCTCCACAAGGTATCGCTATGTAGGGTGTGTCTAGCGCGTGCCTACTTCCGCGGAGCCACAGACACGCTGCCATGCGGCATACAACCAGTGTGTGCCTTCTCCGGCTGGTGTATGACCATGCCGCATTGAGATGCGATGTGGGATGGAGGTCGAGGTGCACATCCCATGCGGATAGCCAAGGAGTGCGTGGGCCACTTGGCTAGTCCATGTCGCGTGACGACGCGATGCAGAGTGTAGCCGAGGAGTACACTCTGAGTTATGTGGATGGCGTGTTCGTTCTGCACCACATGAGGGCTACTGTTA
Source organism: Sequoia sempervirens (assembly GCA_007258455.2). NCBI lineage: Eukaryota > Viridiplantae > Streptophyta > Pinopsida > Cupressales > Cupressaceae > Sequoia > Sequoia sempervirens. The sequence continues at coordinate 3,724 of VDFB02326249.1, read as the reverse complement.
TAGCCTGACGTTATTCCCTCCTTCCTCGTTTGGTGGCTAGTATCTAGTCACGCAATGTTGTATAGTGTAATTTCAAAGATTATGGATTTTCTTGATTTTCTATTGATATTAAAGGTCGACACCTTGTTTATATTTGATTGGGAGGGTTAGCCACACCTTGTGATCTTATTTTTTCGTAGCCCTCGTGGTTACATGAGATTTAGTGTTGAAATTGTGCACATTTATTTCTTTATTGTTGAAATTGAATTTTTATTTTCTCTTCTTTATGACTTTGGTGGCTAAACTAATTTATCTTTATTGTTTTCGATGTCGGCCATGTGTTGTATTGTGATTCCTCTCCAAGGACATATGGGGCGGACTTGGTGAGTGTATACAAGGAAGCAGACGTAGGGAACCTTGAGGATGGGGGTATGTGAGGCTGTTACACAGCTAGGACCCACTACCTACCTATGTGTGATGACTATCTCTTGGAGGCTAACCACCTTATACAACAAGAGGTAGGTCATTGTGGTCTTGTTTGGATGGTCTCACCATGTGTGTGGCCGAACACCATCAAACTACTGAGTGTGAGGTATGGATCTTGTGAGATGGATATTGGCTCTTGGCTCATGGATTATGTATCATGAATTAGTATGTGTTTTCTGGTGTCCAGATGGACCCTTGTGTAGCCTTGTGTTGTGAACTTCCCGGTGATGTGATTGTATATGTATGTGTTAGATGTATATTTCTTATATTTTGTTGCTTATTGATGTAAAAGAGGGATAACTATGCTTTCTTAAATGTGAATGTATTGTGAATTTGTGGTATTAAATGGAGTGGATGTTATTGAAATCTTAAATTGTAATTTATAATATGTTATGAAACATGAAATGATGTATAATTTTTAATATCAAGAAATTATTTGATGTGTTTTCCTTGTATGAGGTTATGGAGAATATTATATTGGGAATAGAAAATAGAGTTAATTGGAATATCCACTATATTTGTTAGTGTAAAAACAAGTATCATATCATAAAAGAGGTATGGATTTCTAAGTAAAGGTAGTTAGGAAAATATTACTTTCAAATGTGTAGTCATATAGTGATTTTAATTAGAAAAAGAGGATGTACATCAAATATAGAGTAGAGAAATTTTGGTACTAATGTGTTATGTTTCCACCCTAGTTTGTGACTTCCAAGAGTAAGTCAAGTTTTAGGGGGGAAGAATGTAGTGCCCCTCCATTCTCACCGTAGATGTGCAGGAAGATTGACTTTGAAACTTGAAGATGAAGATGTATTGACTTGTATTCAAGCTTTGTAGTTGCAATATGGGACATGAGCTTCTGTTAGTGCTTTGGTGAGTATGATGTATATTGTCATATTATTATTATACAGAGATTTACTTGGATAGTTAAGTGATGCAGTAGTATGTTTGTTAGGATAAGTGGAAAGGGCGGTATCGTACCATTGGACGTATGAAAGACATACAAAAATGAGATACGATTGCTAAAGTTTCTTTTATAGTGCTTCGACTATTATGCACATGTGCTCTAATTTGTATGTTTGAGAGAAACAGGTACTAGGCTACGTCTTCACCTGAATTAGCAGGTCTGAGCGTGCCTTAAATCCCAATGGTGGTTGAAGAGATAACATTTAGGCCCAAGTTATAACCTAACCCTAGTAATTGTCCCCAACTAGGGAAAATTGATTTAGTGTGTGACCACTTTTTTCGGGTTGTCATGGGACAATGCCCGATCTCTTTTACCCTATGGTTGGAGTGTTGCATTTATGTGAATGTTTCTTATGGGATTGTGATTAGTGTTATTTATGTTTTGATGTGAATGTTTCTCTTTCATGTGAAGTTATTTCATGGTTTATGTCTTACTCTGGTTTATGGATTATTTGGGTGAAGATAGAGATTGAATCAATATGTTAGTTGTTATTATAATTTTTATTAATGTGTTGAGGTGTGATCTAATGTTATTCATAAGTGATATATTTATTTATGTTAATGTGTTATTATGTTATTATATATTATCATTTATAGTGTGAGTGGGTATTGGTTATTATTATTATTATTATTATTATTGCTAAGGGTGTGATTTAATATTGTCATGTGATTATGTTAATAAGTCATAATGTTATTATTTTGGAAAAATATTATTTAATTATTGTTTATTATTATCATGTGATTTGCTTATTGATTATTTGATATTTGGTTATTATTTATTGAATAATGTTTGTTTTATTTTTGTTTGGATATAATTTTTGTCTTATTAGTCTTTTGATTCATTTTATTAAAATTGACACTTAATTTATGTTTTATGAAATCTTTATGTGGTTTTAATGGTTCAAAATATTTCCTAAGTGATAGCCTTATGGGTTAGAGGTGTTTTTATTTCCTTAAATCTTATTTTTAAAGTCTTAAACCTACTCTAATTACTTCATTTTTGAAAAGTGACGAAAATAGAAGTTAAAAAGAGTCAATGCATGGGCAAGAAAAAAAAAGGAAAGAGCCAATGCATGAAAAGTTATTTTATTTATTTTTAGGGAGAGGGTTTTCTCTTCTTTTTTTTTGGTGATTTGGTTCTAGAGTTTATTTTGGTTTTTGGGATTCTTCATTTTCTGGGAGTTTTTTCCATGCTTGCAAAGAAGAAGAAGCATGAGAAAGTTGCAATTTGGGCGTTTTGAAAGTTAAAGTTTTCGGAGCTCGGCATCAAATTCCTATCATTGCCAAGCGTTGGATTCAGGTTGGATTTTGATATCTTTTGTTTAATTTTATTTTTGGTGTGTATGAATAATTTGATTGATTTCTCCCTCTTTGATTTTTGAAAATAAATATTATATAGTTTTATTTTTGTGTGTGAATAAAACATTTATTTATTCCAGAATAAAAATCAATACATATTTGTTATTTTTGTTCTTTACCAGTAAAATGATCTGATTGTGTGGCCCATAAATCTATTTTTATGAACTGGGTTGGTGAGATTTTTAAAGGGTTTTTCCATCTCGTTGTCGTTTAAATTCTGTCCAAAAATCTCAAAAACTTAGATCGTAGTTTGTGAGATATGGTTGAAACACGGGACTGCTGTCTAGTTGTTCCTCTATAACTGCAAATATTTTTATTTCTCCTTATAATCAGCCAATGGAAGATTGAGATTTTAGATTTATAGGGATTTGAAAGGGCTTAAATTAATTTAAGTTTTTAATATTTTATTTTAGAAAAATAAATATGGTCGTTGGGTTACTCATTTTGTCATTTGACTGTAATCGAGTATTGCCGAAAAGAGGGTTTTATGGGAGTCGTCTGTTGTTTTTCATTTTATGAATTTATGATTCATTTTTTATCAATTCCGTTTGCGCTGCTGAGTAGTTAACGGCTAAATCTGAAATGGGTATTTTACAGATTTTGATTTTGAGTTGATATGACTATTTTATGGTTATTTTATAGTTAGCAGATTTGACTGTTGTCAAGTGATAATTAATTTAGTTATAAAAGTTGTATTAGAGGGTATAACTCTATTATTTAATTTGTATTGTGTTGTACCATTTTGTTTGAATGTGTTTACTATTTTCATGTTGGAAATCCCTTCATGTTTGTGAGATCTTGTGTTGAAGTTTTTGTATGTGTAAAAACCTGCACCAAGGTTGTGCATTGTTGGTCTTGGTTATGAATTTTTAAGTTAAAGTTGGTTATCATGTTATAAGATTGTGAAAATAATGTAATATGTTTAATTGTGGTGTCG